>RJWM01006838.1:0-81837 GCA_004363535.1 Dasyprocta punctata | reverse complement strand
ATGAGGGCCTGGGCTTTTCTTTGTTGGTAGGGTCTTAATTACATTTTCAATTTCATTAGCTGAAATTGGGTTATTCAGTATCTTTACATCTTCTTGATTCAGCTTTGGTAATTCATAGGTTTCTAGGAATCTGTCCATTTCTTCTGTGTTATCGAATCTATGTGAGTAAAGGTTTTTGAAGTAGGTGTTGATGATCTTCTGTATTTCCACCGGGTCTGTAGTGATTTTGCCCTTTTCATTTCTTATTGCATGAATCTGAGTTTTTTCTTTCCTCTTTTTGATAAGGTTGGCTAGGGGTTTATTAATTTTATTTACTCTTTCAATGAACCAACTCTTTGACTCATTAATTCTTTGTATTGTTTTCTTAGTTTCAATTGCATTAATTTCTGCTCTAATCTTAATAATTTCCTCCCTTCTTTGGGCTTTGGATTTGACTTGCTCTTCTTTTTCTAGAAGTTTGAGGTGCAGCATTAGGTTGTTTATGTGTGTTCTTCCCATTTTTCTGATGTGGGAGTTTAGTGCTATAAATTCCCTTCTGAGGACCGCTTTCATTGTGTCCGGTAATGTTCTTTATGTATCACCCACTTGGTGGAAAAGAAGGGGATTATATTATTCCTTTTTTCTATTGCCATATCAAAATACCTCAGGCCAGATACTTCATAAAGAAAAGAGATTCATTTAGTTCACAGTTTGGGAACTAACCTCCAAGATCAAGCAGTACCATTGGTTAGGCCTCTGTTTAGGGTCCCCCTGGTTGAGTCACATCATGCCAAATGGCATGGTGTCATATTGGAAGCACTAGAGAGCCAAAGAAGAGCCAGTTTTGCTCTTCTATAATAAGTCACTCTTTCATAAACAACTAATTTATTCCAAGAGACTGACATCCGAAGGCGGTGTACTCAGTGACCTAATAACCTTGTTCTAGATTCTAGATGCCACCTCTTAAAGCTTCCACCAATTTCCATCATCACCACATGAAAGCCCAGACTTGCAACACATGAACGCTTGGTGGATACACTCAAGCCAAACCAAACAAACCAGACTTCTTTCTGTGAGGACCCAGTGTGCAGGATCAGCTGACTTTCTCTACTAGTTGTCAATTCAATTGTGCATAAGACAGTTCACCCTGGCAATAGCCAAGGGAATGATTAATGAAAATTTGGTCCTTGGACCTCCAGCATCAAAGTCACCTGGGCATTTGTTGAAGATGCAAGTTCCTGGCCTGAAACCAAAGCATGCTAAACCAAAAACTTCTGGTTTGGCACCTAGGAATCTGCATTTAATAGGATACAGTTAACATCTTCGGTACAAATGGGTGGGCCTACAATGTCCCATTCTAGGCTTTTCCTCTGGGAACAGTCCTGGTGCAGTGCATGTCTACACATCAGGCCTGACAGTTTCTGCCTCAGGGAAGCCTCAGCGCCACCCCTACTGAGACCATCCTCAGGAAGACCATGGAGTAGATAGCATGTTTCAGCTGACTCCCTAATGAGTACCCATGATCCCTCTCTTTTTCCCCCAATTTTGATTCATTTATCCCATTCTTGATGGAGTTTGTTGAAGACAGCTAACCCCTACAAGAATATTAGCTTTTCACTATCTTAGATGCCTGCAAGAAAATCTATGAAATCTGGAAGTATGAAATACTAGTTCATCATTTATTTTAATATCAATAAGCAATTTATTATGTATCAAACTATGTTTTTCAAATTTATTACTCCTTTTTATATAAAATGTCCTTTGATGTAACCTGGTAAAGGCCCCAGGTTGTTAGGATGATGGGCACATGTTGTTGGGTCAAAGCACACTGTGAACAGTGTGGCAGTTTGGACGAAGGTCAGTTACTAAGATTTTTATGGCAATTGACTTATACAAAGTGTCACCTATCCTGGAGATGTTGGGGCAAGCCACAAGGGCAGTGAGAAATCAGCAAACCAGAAGTAACAACAGTGACACCAGGGAAATACACATCCACCCCCAGGACCAAGAACATTCTTATCTACAGCTGGTTCAGCCATCACACCTAGCTCAAACCCCCTATGAAGTCTGCCCTTAGTAATTTCCTCTTTCTCCAAAACTGCACCATGCATAGTTTGGACCACTGCATAATAACTACTTACTGACTGCTTGAAGTCATCCTTAAATTGCACTGAAGAATGAGGGTATAAAAAAGCATAATTGGAAAGCAAAAATTTAGAATGATACATAACATCAATACTGTTATTCATCCTAGAATGGTCTTTGCAATTCATTAGAAATATGCTCATTAGAGGCAGGGACTATGCTTTTTTATATGTTTATAACTTCTATAGTATATTAGACAGAGCAAGTGCTTAGTATATATTAAATCATTTTACAAAAGTTTTATTTCACATTGCTCCTCAAGAATAAAATATGAATAGCAATTCACTGAGGTGCTCAAAAGCCCTTTGATAAAAGATCTGCCAATCTCCTCAAATTGGCAATTACAAAGTCACATAGTTGGATATGTCTTAGGCTAAGAGACCCACTGGCATCTCGGATTCAGCCCCTTCCCCAATCAAGTTTTTCTCTACTTGGTGATCTTAGGAATCTAACTCTTTTGCTATTCTCATTGGTTCTCCATGACTTTCCCCATCTAAAGAACTACACCTTAGGCAATTCTGCTGTTCATTAAGCATAATTTTTCCCATTCCCCAAAGTCTTCCAAAGGCGTGAAGACAGCCTTATCTACTCTTTGTTGGTGTACCTGTTGCAATGAATCTCAACTCTAGCTACTCATTAGATATATAACTTTGCAAAATGTTCATGCCCAGGCTCCCTAAGCAAGTTTGAGTCAATTGATTTGGAGGATTGCCAAGGATCCAATGTTTTAAAAATTCTCCTGGGTAATTCTAGCATCAGTTAAAATTCAAAACACTCCACTTTCGATTTTACATTGTGCTCAGCTAAGTTCTTGTTTTTGCTTTTCTCAAATTTAGGGCACAATCCTGACCTAAGGCTTTAGTTATTAAAAATTAATATAAGCAAGTATAAACATTTATAAAAGGAGGCAAACAGGGATCTGGATTAACTAAAATAAAACCAAACAATATTCTGCCCTACTTCTATCACTTTACAGAAATAACATGAATCCTCAAGTATTTTAAAATCTCAAGGCTCATGATTCCCCCAAATCAATATAAGAACCACCTAGTTAATGTGAGTTATAAATTGGTATGAGACTGGAAATTCTGGTTAAACAAGGTCTTGGGACTCTGCCAATTTTCTCTCTTTCTAAGCTTTTCTGCCAACTTCTAATGTTAGAAAAATTAAGGAGTCAAGAGATGCGATTGCTTTGAGAACAGGATTGCCTTGAACAGAATTTAGAACACATCACTCTCACTCCAGCATGCTGCCCAGTGGAAGATGTTGCCAGTGATCATGTTGGACTAGATTTACTGCCCAAGTTGCACTGCTTCCAGGATTTTAGATGTTAATTACTATCAAATACAATAGCATGGGAAATTTCTCAGATTATCACTATATTTTGCATGGTACATGAAGTATCTGGGGTATACGTGAATAGCTAAGAAGTATGTCTGTAATGGATTTAATTAAAATAAAATGATTCACATCAGAACAGTGTACCCTCCTCTATGCATTTGAAATTGTCTTATTGAATTGTATTTCACATTACTGGAGCCCTAATATTTCTGTCAGTAATCAATGGAAATGATGATGGCATAAAATCTACATGTCTAACAGCTAATTTGTTAGGAAAAATGGGCTGGTCTAAAATATATAATTTGTTTATAAAATGCATTTTTGAACACATTTAAAGAATGAGTGCTTTTATCTGCCAGTTTCACCAAAAAGGCCTTGATGAGTGTACAGAAAACTTTGAGAACAATTATAAAAGAACTGACAGATGAGTCTCAGAAGAGCTGTATGAACTATTTGCCTGAAATTGGTATGAAGCAGTGTCATCCTCCCAAAAACATTCTCTGTGAGCTAAGAATAGCCATTTTTCCATTCCATTCCACCTTCCGTACTTTTTTTTCCTTTAAGAGCATTTTAACAGGTTGCTAGGTTTAGATTTTACTGGCTTTCTAAGGATTCAGATGTGTAGTTGAAACATAAAGGTTTGATAAGTCACAAAGGCAGGGTGAGAGACAGAATACACAGATGTGTGATTCTTGAGAGACCCCCAACCATGCAGTTTCCTTTTTAATTTGCAAGCATTATTTTCTTTGTTCTCTTTTTCCCATTAACTAAGCTTGTCAGAGTTGACCTAGCAGCACTAAATAGCTCTTTAGAGATGAAATGGAAGGTAGTGATACAGTAGTATTGTATAGTACTCTTAAGCATGGGATTTTGTTCTTTTAGAACTGTTATTAATATTGGATAAATGCCCAAGGAAAAAAAAATTTCCCAGACCAGAACAAAGGATTTTCCTGCTAACTATTTTTGAAAAATTAACAGAAAAGATCAATGGAACAGAAAAATTTTCAAAGCATGATAGTACCTCAGCTGCCATGATAAGAACAAGGCAAAATCCAGAAAGTAGATGGCAAGCAGAGCCAGCATTGTGACAATTAGTCATTAGCAGTGATTTAAGGGTTTTAAAATACTAACTGAGAAAAGAAGGTGGGCTGGGGTAAGGGAAAGAGGATGAAAAAACCTCTTCTAATTTGTTCTACCAGCAGAATCTCTTATTTTTAAACATTTTAATGAAATGGTATTTTTTCCTAGATACCGTAATGTATAAAGCTACACATTGGTTGAAAATTATTTCTTCAACTTCTTAGAGGATAATGGCAATTGATGTTTCCCCTTCTACGATTATGGCAAAGTGGCAAGAAAGTCCAGGGAAATGTATCAAAATGGGAAAAACCTTCATGGTCTACCTTAATAAAAGATCAGGGACATGTATTATTCAGTTCTAAGGGCAATATTCACACAAGCAACTTACTGTTTTACCAATAAGTCTCAAATCATATTCATAACTGTGTTAGACATTGAGTTTCTCATCATTCCTATCTGGAGGAAAAGTAACTTCTGAATTTCTTGAAAGGCCTCTAATCCCCATATGTGTTATCGATCTGAGATTTGCATACAGCCAAGGGTACACTACAGGAGAGCCGAATTTGAACCATCTCCAGAGACAGCCTAAAAAAGTGAAAGGACTTGAGCAAGAAGAGACTGTTGGAGTATCACCATGTGACAGAAGCTGAGAAGGACGGTAAGAGGTCATTTGAAAGGTATCTCAACAGAAAATGGTGTAGATTAGAGTTCCCTGGTCAGAACTGATAATAATAACCTGAAAATTACCTTCTAGACACAAGTACAAACAGCAAAAGTCATAGGTCTTTGCTCTTTCCTCTGAAGCCTTCCTCCTAAATTGGACGTTAGGTGGGGTGCTGGTGTTGGGAACTGAAGTTTAGAAGACAGCAGTGACAACAGCACGCATTTCCTACTCCTTGTACCCAAACAAAACCAGAAGTCAGGCCGCAGGTGAAAGAAGGGAAGAAGTTTTAAGACAAATAGGTGATTAAAATTAGACTTATGCTAAGGGATCTCTGAAATACTGCAAGTGACAAGGAAGAGACCCCCACCAGAACATGGATGAGGAAAGCTGTTTTCTGATTGTGTCCTGTAGACAATGTGGTCTTTTTATGTTCGGTTTCCCTTCTGGTCTGGTTTCCATTGAATGCTACCATATTCTCTTTCTTCCCCAAACATTACGTGAAGTTGTTCCATGCAAGGCTCTTACTGACTCCCTGAGGATTTCTTGGAAGCTATTCCTGATACCTCCCTGCTCCAGGACCTGCACTCCTGGGCAAAGGCCTCTCTTCCTCCTGCTTTTTCCAAAATCTATTTGTTCCTGAATATATTTTCTCCCTTATAAATGGTTAACATTTTTCTGTGGGCTTAGTTTTACTTTTAGAAACAAAACAAGAAAGAAGAGGGGCTATTTTATTTTCTGCACTGAAAGTAGTAGGGCTCAGAGTTGGCTATTTGCATGAATGTAAAAAAGAAAAAATAGGTAAGACAAAAAAATCTCATTTATGTATCAAAATAATATCCAGCTGTACTTTGATCTCTCATAGAATTTATTAATTTTTTTATCAAATTGGGTTTTGCTATTAGATGCAGAAAAGAAATATGTAATTTAAAGTAGCCACAGACATATTTCATGCATTGATGTGATTGCTAACCTTCTATGTTTCACATGAATCCTATCAGAGAAGCACCAAAGAATTTACCATATTTACCATTAAATAATTCACTTCATTGTTCTTTGATGTCTGTAACCTCCATGACACAGGAGGCAGGCCAATATTTTCAAAACTCTGGATCCTAGAGGCTTGAACAAAGTGGTTGCCTCATAGGCATTTTTGTTAATTAGAGGAGTGAATCTGAGAAAGGATTAGGTATTGTAAGAGGTATAGGCCGGGAGTGTGGCAGCCTGAACCAGATTACCTCTCTATCTGCTTTGTGTAGATAACTGGGGATTTGAAAGTAATAAGGATAAATAAACCATTCCTGAGATCCCTTACCAGCCATCCAGCTGTCCCTCTCCTCCCTCTGCAGTTCTGGTCAACTTGATGTTATATATGACCTGCTATAGGTTTGAGGGCTACATGATACATTTTAGTTGGTTTTGTTCAAGCATTTATCAAAACTAAGAGTTAACAAACAGTTTCTTTTTACTTTTAAGAGGCATAAAAATGACAATGCATTGACTACATATAAAACCATAAGCATTTTTAAAAAACCAAGCTTAGGCTTAAACATTAAGAAATAAATTCAAATTTTGTAGCTGTATGTCTTAATACTTACTTAGTACATTTCAAAACCTCACAAAACAAAAATGTCCTTGCTCTCCAAAGGCCTTGTACCTTGTTCTAAAGTTAGTGGTTCCCATTTAATTGGACTAGTGGGTTGCTCAGTGCAGAATTTCTTTGAGGAAAATACTTTACTATAATGAGTATAGGGTACACTAATTTTTTGAGACTTAATGTTTTGAAAAGTATTTTGATGGAATTACTATAAGTAATATTCATAGAATACTACATAAAGAGACATGCCTTAGTTATGATTTCACATCCAAAACAACTTAGAGGAGCTGTAGTAGTAGATGAACCAATGGTGTTGATTCTCTGAGATATGCCCCACACACACACACCCTCTCACCCAGATGCTGAGTCTCAGTGTACCCCTGATTCAAAAATTCTTATTCCTTCCCTGTGGTAGTGTCTTAGTTGTTTTGTGCATGCTGAGACAAAATACCCAACACCCAAAGTTAAAGGAGAATAGGTTTACTTCAGATCACAGTTTTCAGAGGTTTCAATTCACAATCAGCTAGCTTCAGGGTGAGGTGGCATGGTAGAGAAGCATCACAGAGAAGAAACAGTTCATGGCATGGCAGAAAGAAGGCAGCAAAGCAGCAATGCAATGCAGCAAAAGCAAGCTTGCCTTTCTCTTTTATCCCATCCAGTCTACAAAGCTTTTGAGTGGTACCACATACACCCAGTGTAGGGCTTCTGTCTTCAGAAAATCCACTTAGCTACACTCAGTATGATACTAATTCAAATCAGTGGACTAATTTAGTAGCACACACCCTTAATTTTATGTTGTACACCCTAGATCCAGCCAGTTCTGAAAAATCCCATGAAAAGCATCTTAAAAAGTGCATGAGGCTGTGGTGGAATCTAGATACTAGCCATAACAACTAGTTGGATCCACATACTCAGTACGTTAGTTTTCTGGTACCCAGTTACGGCTTGAAATATTCACTCTTTTCCTTTCCTTTTTATTAAAATCCTGCCCATCATCTCAGAAGAGCTCATGTTGTTCATCCCCCTGAAAATTTGTCACCTATTGGTATTTCATTGTATTCATCCTTTCCATGTCGTTATACTACTTCATCTGTTTCATGTCTGACTGGAACAATGGGGTGTCAGATAAAGAAGAGAAAAGATCATACATTGTATGAAGTATTATGTTGCAGAGAAATGCAGTTGGGAGTTACACAATTGCTGACTAAATGACACAGAACCTTACCAAATGAAATACCTAATTGAATCAAGTTACATATTTGTATGATGGCCTAGCAAATGCCTGATATTTTTAGCTGTTCAATAAATATTTGCATTTTATATACAATCTAAAATATGGAACTTGGATTGCAAATAAAACAACAAGCCAAACGAGCTGCCTTCCTAGATATGTTCAGAGTTCAGTTTTATCTTTTACAACTTAAATATTTACAACCATACTAGCATAGGAAAGAATAGCTATCTAAAATAATGCATACGTGGTTTGATTATACTAACTCTAAAAAATTCTTCTCTTCATTCTTCTTGCTGCTCCCTCCCAAATTATTGTAGTATAGCCTTTCACTATAGTTGTTCAAAATGCACATATACCCACAAAAATGTTAACCTCATTACTTGCAAAGCTGACTGGGGAACATATCTTTAGATGTTTGGTTGTATTGAGTTTTCTCCTACAGCAGCAACCTAGAATGCAGTTTTCTCTGCATTTGGTTTGTAGCTTATGAGAAAGTCAGAGAATAAAACTTTTCTAAATTCACAAAAGATTAGTGACTTTTATTTGAGAAAAAGGAAGATAGAGATAAACTGGCAGCATTCTTTTCATAATTTTCCAGTCCTTGAGAATACATTAGCAATTCTTGTCTATTTATGGAAACATGAGTCATGAAGATTCAATGTTCCCCAGGATCCATCCTCTGCCTGCCTGATGGGGCTTCTCTTGCCTCTTGTTTTGCCTCAGAAGTCATTTCTAATCTTCACTACTTCTGAGGGAACTTATACCAAACATCATATGTTGGTATGTACTTACTACTTAACTATACACACTGTGGTTTCTAACTCAGCAGTGAACCACAACACCCCCTCCATGCACATATACACACATAATTTTATTAGTACATGTTGGTTATCCAGATTAGTGGGTTCCATTTTTGTACTTGCACATAGCATGCTATAATTACTTTCTCCACCACCCTACCTGCTTCACTCTCCTCCCTAGTTTCATATTTGAGGGAATCAATGTGTATAATATATTTTGTCACAGTCATGACCATATTAATTGCCTGGTCCAGTAATACTCTCTTAGTCCTTTCCTTTTCTGACTTTCCAGTTTTAAAGCTTTTAGTAATGATCTGACTCTTGTACTCCCTACAGACCTGGGAAAGAAGCCTCCACACATATGACTCTTGCCTGAGCCAATTCAGTGCCTGTAGATTATGCCACCTGGCCATTCTCACCCAGAACTACAAACCTAATCTGTGTTTTATATTCCCTCAACATAGGGCAGCAGAGGAGCCAACCAACCCATCAACCTGAACATAGACAAAGCAAACACCCAAGGAGAGAAGGTATACCTCAGAAAATCAGCAGCTCCAGGAAGAAATAACAGACCCTCCCCAAAGCAGTAGCTCCAAGAAAAACCCACAGCTATATTAAAATACAAAAACACTGTGGGTTTTACTCTGAAAGTGACTTCTTCATGGGAAACTGGAATAGAAGAAATTCAGTGCAGCACCTGCCATATTGACATAGAGTGTTTAATCAGGGTCATTTGAGGAAGGGATTATTTAAGATGGAGCCACAAAACAACTCTACTTTAGGGTTTCCAGTGTCACCTCCCCTCCACCAATGAGTGGGTGAGAGACAGTGGCAGAGAAAATGGAGGCTAGGCACAGACTCCTTGAGAAGTTTAAGCTCAGGCTGGGAAAGACATAGGCTTTGCCTCTCAGAGTAAGAAACAAGGCCCAGGGAGTGTGGTTTTCAAGAAGCTGAATCTGAAATTGTTGGCATTAAGTCCAGCAGTGTACTTGCATTCCTGCCCCGTGCCCTACATCCTGCAAAGACCAGAGGGCTGATTGCTTTTCTCATCTACCAATGTGAAAAAGACACACCACAGCTGGAATGGCTGCCATAGCCTGGGATGTATGGACAGAGGTTCCCCAGGAGCAGGATGGGCACCTTACAAACATACACACAATAGTCTTAGGCAGATAAAATTGTGACTTGCGGGATTTTATGACTGCAGATCCTGGAAAGAAACCATTCGTTCAAAAACATAGAGGATTTTTTTTTCATTCACCTCAACTTTTTTTCCTTTTTCCTCTGTTTTCCTTACTTTCTCCTCCTCCATTGGTATTTCACTATTTTAAGTTTATATACTTTTTTCATGTTACCTTTTTTACTCTTAACTTTTTTCTTCTTACTTTTCTTTTTTCCTTTATTTTGTTGTGTGTGGGTTTTTTTTCTGTTTTTTTGTTCTTTTTTTTTTTTTGGTTGCTGTCATCTGATAGTATTAACTTCCTTTTTTTGCCCTAGTAAAATCCCCTCTCTCACTTTTCTCTCCTTCTTCTTGTCTTTCATTGATTAATGTTTCAAACTGTAATTTTATTATTCTCTGCATTCCCACCCACTATATCTTTTCTAGTATAAACATTAAGATTCAGGGATCTTTAGATATTTAGTTAATCTATGGTGTTAGTGCTGATTATTGTTCTATTATTAATGGAAACAAAGATGCTTCATGTACCAGATATTTGCTGTAGGTCAATATTTGCTTTGTCTTAGTGTTTATACTATGATTGTAGATCCCTTTTCTATGGTTAAGAATAGCACATTATTAATTCTTAAGGTATGACAATATCCAGTTTGTCTTTAATGTTATTATTGTTGCTAATTTTATTACTGTAACAAAGTAGCATAGTGGTTGCTGTTAAGTGGTTTTTTCTGTATGCCAAAATCTGGATTGCCTTTGTGTCATTAACAATACTGCAACCCATTCCTGAAAAACTATGTACCGGACTAGGTACACTACAGCTTCCACACCAAAATAAGCAGAGGTAGTTGAATTCTGGGACAGAAGAAGAGGCCTATAGTTAGCCATGCCCAGGGTGTATCACTGAAAAGCACATTCACTAGATAGGTCTCCATACTAGTAACAAAGGCTCCCATTGTAATCACACAAGCCTCAACACAAACAAACAAGCAAAAATAAACAAATAAAAACTTGAGAAGACAAATCAGGAAAATGCTCTAAAAATTACCAATTCCCTCAAAACTGATCCACAGGGTATTGAGAGGGAAAAAATCAAAAGCCACACAGCCAAATTACTTGAAAAGATAACAGAGGAGATAACAATACACATTAATAAAGTTGTTGGCGAGCTCAAAATTGGTGAACTCAAAGAAGATGTAACTAAACAGCTAATAGTCCTAATGAACAAAACAATGAGCAAATCTACAGACATTAATTAAAACATAGCTTAGCTAAACATAATGTTATAAAACAAGAAATCTTAGCATAGAAAAAAGTAAGAGTCCATAAAAAGGCAACAAAAAGAAATTTAATCAATTAAACATTCTATGGATGGTATGGGCCACAATTATGACCAATGTGAGAAGGAGAGTCACAATTAGAAGACAGGGCAAGTGTGGTGACCAGTTAATGAAACATATTTTTAAAACAACAAAAGAACATGAAAAATGGGTCTGAAAGCTCCTAAATGATGCTAGGAAGACTAAGATTACTTGGGATTGGCAAAAAAAATAATAAAAAAAACCCCAGCACAAATGGTATATGAAAATCTGTTTACTGAAATAATAAAAGAAAATTTTCCCCATAATTTAACATACAGATAAGTGAGGCATATAGAATCCCATACAGACACAATCAGAAATTAACCTCCAAGCACACCATAGTCAAAATCCCAGAAGTTCAACATGAAAACAGATTTAAAAACTGTTAAGAGAAAAGAAACAATCACTTATGAAAGTAAACCCATTAGATATGCAGCACGCTTCTCAACCCAAACTTTAACAGCCAAGAGAGCTTGAAGTGTTTCTAACTCTAAAAGGAAACAATTTCTAAACTTAGGCTGTTGTATTCTGAAAACTATCCTTCAGAATTAATGAAGATGTAAGCTATTTCCATGATAAAGAGCACCCATATAAATTTATGACCAGCAAACCAGCACTCTAGAAAAATTTCAAGCCTATACTAGAAAAAATAAAAGAAGCTAACAATGCCAAGATATACAATACAATGAATATACTAGGTTGGATGAACAGTTAAGTAGAAGGGAAAGAAAGGGAATTGACAACAGGAAAATAATGCAGTAATGGAAATAAATCAATATGTGTCCATAGCAACTATTTATGTGGATGATCTCGATCACCAGTCAAAAGACAGAGATTGCCAAAATGGATCAAGAAACAAAATCCACTGATATGCTGTATAGAAGAAACACTTTTAACTCAAATTTCACAGACCAAAACTTTGAATACCTCTTGTGAGATTGTAGGGACAGGGTCACACACTATGCTTTTGAACACTACATTTTTTATATAAATACCATTGTTTCTAATAAGAAAAGAGTACCCATAATATATAATTCTGCTCTACTTTAGATGCTTCTGAAAATCAGCATACATGTTCTACTGATGTTGTAAAAGAAAAGGACCTTTGGAGTGAAAAGAAATCTTAGCTTTCTTTGAATTCCAGGTTTGAAACGTAGTAGTTATGTGACTTTACTTGATTTCTGATCACTTTTATAATTTAATTTATAAATTGGGAATAAACAGTAGCCAACCAGTATTGAATCATCAGTGCTAATCACTAAGGGCTTTATACTCATTCCTTTTTTTTTTATTTTAAAGAGGGAAAAACAAAATAAAACCAAAAAGTATAAGAAGAACAAGAAACAAAAGAGACAATAAACAACAATAACAAAATACTCAAAAAAATAAGGCTTTCAAAACAAGGTGGTAGGAACTTAACAAAGGTTGTTTTTTGCATAGTTATCTTTCAAAAGAGTTACTCCGACTGTGAGATAAAGACATGAAAAATTGATCTAATACTATGTTAACTGTTTTGTTCCAAGAACTAATAGATTACTAGTACAATCATCTTAGCTATCTTAAGTGTATATATACAAATTTATATCTTTTCTCCTTTCCTTTCCTTCTTTTCTCCTTTTCCATATCTGAGTTATTTTCCCCCTTTGGGCAGTTTCTTACCCTTTAACAATATTTATTGAAGATTTCGTATCTTATTTACTCTTTCAATTTGTTACACAAGGGAGACAATACAGTATCTACACATGTGAGTTTGATTTATTTCACTTATGAGTATGGTCTCAAGTTCATATATTTACCTATAAAAACCTCAATGTGATCCTTCTTTCTAGCTGAGTAGTACTCCATTGTACAGAAATACCACATCTTTTTTATCTGTTCCTTGGTTGATGAGCATTTAGGTTGTTTCCGATATCTGGCTACTATAAATTGTGCTGCTATAAACATGGGTGCACATATATCATTGTGGTATGATGCTTTCAGTACTTCTGGGAAGATGCCCAGAAGTGGAATAGCTGGGTCAACTGGACCTCTAATCCCAGCTTTTTGAGGAATCTCCAGACTGATTTCCATAGTGGTTGCACCAGCCTACACTCCCACTGTTATAGTGTGGTCAGATGGCCCCCCACTTAAGCCTCATGTAATCATGGACAGGGCTGAGTCTAGCATTCATGATTGATTTGTTGTCTGGCACTGGGATTGATGGTATGAGTGTGGCACCTGCCCAGGGATGGATCTGATATACAGTGTAAGGGCGGGAAGAAGGAATGTCTTCCCTCTCTTGCCGGATTGCACGTTGCTATTGTGTGGCCACCATGAATGGCTGCCCCCACCCTGCCACACCACACTGCCTTGGAGCCAACTGAGTATGGACTGAAACCTTCAAGAACTGTAAGAAATAAACCTTTCCTTCCCTAACTTTGGGCTTCAGGTGTTTTGTTGCAGCAACGAGGTAAAAAGTAACTAATACACCCACCAACAATACAGAAGAGTTTCTTTTTTCCCACAGTCTCTCCAGCATTTGTTATTGGTGGTTTTCTTGATCCTGGCCATTCTTTCTGGAGTGAGATGGAATCTCAGTGTTGTTTTAATTTGCATTTCTCTAAAGACCAATGATACTGAACATTTTTTCATGTATTTATTTGCCATTTGTATTTCATCAGCTGAGAAGTGTGTATTCATCTCAGATGCTCATTTTTCGATTGGGTCTTTGAATTTTGGGAACCTGATTTTTTAAATTCTTTATATGTTCTAGATAGAAGTCCTTTGTCTGAGGGACATTCCACTGAAATTTTTTCCCACTTTGTGGGTTTTCTTTTTACTCTGTTAGAGATTTCTTTTGACACCAAAACATTTTTTATTATTTCAAAGAGAATAAAACAAAACAAAACAGAACAGAACAAAGAAGATCAGAGCAAAACAACACAAGCAACACAAGATTTCAAAGTGAGACAACAGGAAATCAACAGTGGCCACCATAATGTCTCTTGTTTTCTTTTAGATAGTTATCATTTTCTTCACACACAATGAATTCAAGCAAAGCAAAATAGTATAAAACCAATCAAAACAAAAGAATGAAAGCATTATAGGCCCTCAAAACCAGACAATAGGAAAATCAACAATGGCTACTATAATGTCTCTTGTCCTCTTCAAAATAGTTGTCCATACCTTCACATGTACTGAAATCAAATAATATAAAACAGATTAAAACCAATCAGAATAAAAGCATTATTGGATTTCAAAACACGATGATAGGAAATCAGCAATGGCTACCATAATATCTCATTTTCTTCAAAGTAGCTGTTCATACCATCACATGTATTAAAATCAATTCTTGTAAACTCTTTAGAAGTTCTAGGTATATATAAGCCTATATATGTACATCTGTCCTTTCTGTATTAGAGGTAAAAACAAAATGAAACAAAACAAAACAAATCACAAGAAAAACAAGAAACAAAAGATACAGATAAATAACAATAACAAAGAGCCCAAAACGATAACAATGTGGACTTGCAAAACAAGGTGGTAGGAACATAACTATGGCTGTTATTTTGCATAGTTATCTTCAAAAGAGTTACTCAGGATACCAGATATAAACATGTAAAATTGATCTAATCCTATGAATGTTAACTGTTTTGTTCCAAGAAGTAATAGAATTAGTAATACAATCATCCTAGCTATCTTAAGTATGTATGTACAAATTTATATCTTTTTTCTTCTCCCTTCCTTCTTTTCTCCTTTTCCCTATCTGGTAGGCGAAGTAGATAGAAATCTAGAAGACATAGGGGTAGGCAGAGAATTCATGAGCAAAAATCAAACTGCATGGGAAATACTTCACAGAATCAATAACTGAGATCTCATCTTATTAAAAAGATTTTGCATATCAAAAGAAATCTCCACAGAGTGAAAAGAAAGCCCACAAGTTGGAAAAAAATCTTAGTCAACTGTCCCTCACACAGTTTTTGTCTAGAACATATAAAGAATTAAAAAAAAAAAAACTCAGGTTCTCAAAATTCAAAGACCCAATCCAAATATGGGCATCTGAGATGAATGTACACTTCTTAGCTGAAGAAATACAAATGGCAAATAAATATATGAAAAAATGTTCAGCATCATTGGTCATTAGAGAAATGCAAATTAAAACAACACTGAGATTCCATCTCACTCCAGAAAGAATGGCCAGGATCAAGAAAACCACCAATAACAAGTGCTGGAGAGACTGTGGGGGAAAAGGAACTCTTCTGTACTGTTAGCGGAAGTGTAAACTGGTGCAACCACTGAGGAAATCAGTCTGGAGATTCCTCAGAAAAGCTGGGATCGGAGGTCCCAGTTGACCCAGCTGTTCCCCTTCTG
Source organism: Dasyprocta punctata (assembly GCA_004363535.1). Classification (NCBI taxonomy): domain Eukaryota; kingdom Metazoa; phylum Chordata; class Mammalia; order Rodentia; family Dasyproctidae; genus Dasyprocta; species Dasyprocta punctata. The sequence continues at coordinate 66,115 of RJWM01006838.1, read as the reverse complement.
GGCATATTCCCAGAAGTATTGAAAACATCATACCACAATGATATATGTGCACCCATGTGTATAGCAGCACAATTTGTGGTAGCCAGATCTGGAAACAACCTAAATGCCCACCAACTGAGGAATGAATAAAAAATATGTGGTATTTCTATACAATGGAGTACTACTTAGTCATAAAGAATGATAAACTGGACACTTTTTCAGGTAAATAGATGCACCTTGAGAATATACTTATTAGTGAAATAAATAAACACACATGTAAACATTGTATTGTTTTATTAGTGTGACAAGCTGAAAGAAAAAACATGTATATGCATATATATATGTATACAAAAATAGTTAAGATAATTTAAAAAAAGCATAATGGCCTCCTTTGTCATCCACATGGCCTATTAAGTAGCAAATTCAATGCCTCCCCTCACTGAACACCTCTGTAAGTTCTGCCTTTCCTTCTACACCTTGTCCTGGTCTTTTTGTCCCAGAGAAAATGACCTCAGCCAAAGCAAAGACTCAAGTCACACCTGCCTTTACTTTAACTAACCCACTGTGAGCCATTTTGACTTGACTTTTGGACGTCTTAAGAAATTTTTGATGTGCTATAAGGTTTAGGTTTTTTGCATGTGGATATCCAGTTGTTCCAGTATATTTATTGAAGGCACAATTCTTCTTTCTCCATTTAATTGCTTTTGCATCTTTGTCAGAAATCAATTGTCTGTTATGTGGGTATCTATTTTGGGACTTCATATTGGTACCTTAGTGGTTTGTCTATCTTGATATCAATACCATTTTGTCATGATTAATGTAACATTGTGATAAGTCATGAGATTGGGGAGGGTTAGAACTGTAATTTTGTTCCTTTATCAAAGTTGTTTAGACTATTCTGAGTCTTTTGTATTTCAACAAAAATGTAAGAATCAAAATGTTAATTTTTATAAAAAATAATATTGGCATTTTTATAAGGGATTGTATTTTCTGATCTTTATTATTTTCTTCTATTTATTTTTCATTTTATTCTTTTATTTCTAATTTCTTAAGAAAAGATATGAGGATATTTCATAGCTTTCTTCTTTTCTAATAAATGCAATTTGTGATAAAAAATAAAAATAAAAAAATAAAAACAATAACAAAACAAAAGAATAAAACCTTTGAACAAATGAACTTAATAGTTATCCTCCAAACAACAAAAGAATACAAATTCTTCTCATTAGCACATAGAACTGTCTCCAAAATGCAACACACACTAGCCCTATAGAGGGCTCTTACCACAGTCCCACAACCAGTGATACACAAATGACTGTTCCATCAGGCACCTTGTACCACCTGTTAGGACTCTCCCATGCCACCCAATGAGATAGTCATGTATATACCATTGTTGGTATAAGCCACCCAATGGGACAGTCATAAATGTATGGCCCTATCATAAACATGTTAAGTAAATGTAAAAGAACTGAAATTGTACCACAAATATTATAAGATTATAGCCCAATGAAGTTAGAAATCAACAGTAAAGAAAATACAGAAATTATCAAATGCTTGAAAACTAAACCATATATTCTTAAATAAACAATGGCTTATAGAGGAAATCCAGGGAGAAATAAGACAGTTTCTAGAACTCAATGAATAGCCGGGCGTGGTGACACATGCCTTTAATCACAGCACTTGGGAGGCTGAGGTAGGAGGAGTGTTGTGAGTTTGAGGCCGGCTTGGGCTACAACGTGAGCACAAGGCCAACCTGAACTACATAACGCAACCCTGTCTCAAAAAACTAGGGCCAGGAGTTTGGCTCAGTGGCTTAAGCACCTGCCTGGCAGGTGCAAGGTTGTGAGTTTGATCCCCGGTGCCACAAAGGAAAAAAAAAAAAAAAAAAAAAAGAACTCAATGAGTACTCCTAAGAGAGAAGTGTATAGCTGTGAATACCCATATCACAAAAACAAAATCATTCCAAATTGATAAACTAACAGTATACTTTAAGGTCCCAAAACAACAAGAATAATCCAAACTCAGAGCTAGTGAAAGGAAAGAAATTATAAAAATCAGTGCAGGAATCATGTTGAAACCAAAAAACAGTACAGTAAGTAAATCTAAGACTCGATTCTTTGGAAAAACAAAAGAGACAAACCCTTCACCAATATAACAAAAAAAGGAGGGGAAAAAACCCAAAAGTAATGCAATTAGAAGTGAAAAAGTTGAAATCACAAGAGACTCTGCCAAAATAAAAAAGATTATTAACAACTACCTCACAAACCTGTATGCCAATAAATTAGAGAATTTGGAAGAAGTAAATTCCCAGATACACATGAATTACCAAAATTCAATCAAGAAAATTTAAAAACCATGAATAATCCAGTAACAGACAATGAAATTGAAGCAATAATAAAAATCCTACCAAGAAAAGCACAAGTATGGTTGAGTTCACTGCAGAATTCTAGAAAAACTTCAGAGAAGTTCTAACACCAATACTCCTCAGTCTTTTTTAATGAATTCGAAAGGGAAAGAGTACTCCCAAAGTCATTCCTGGAAGCTGCCATCAGGTTGATTCTAAATCCAGACAAGGATCCAACCTAAAAGGGAAGTATAGACCAACCTCTTTAATGAATATAAATGCGTAAATCCTCAACATACTGGAAACAGAGTGCAATAAAACTTCAAAAAGATCATACATTACAGAAATTGAAGCAACGTCAGCCCAAATAGATAATATAACAGTATACTTCAAGGTCCTAGAAAACAAGAACAATCCAAACTCACAGCTAGTGAAAGGAAGAAAATTATAAAAATCAGTGCAGGAATCATGTTGAAACCAAAAAACAGTATAATATAGTAAACTTCATCCCATGATGCAAGGAGTATTCAGTATATAGAAATCAATTAGTATAATGCATCAGATAGAAGAAAGCAAGGAGGAAAATCACATGTTCATCTCAATACATATAGAAAAAGCCTATGACAAAATCTAATACCCTTTCATGTTAAAAACTTTGAAGAAAATACACATCAATCCAATAATAGCCATTTATGACAAGTCTACTGTCAGTATCATATTAAATGGTGAAAAACTGAAAACTTACCTTCTAAACTCAGGAACAAGACAAGAATGTCCATTATCACCACTCCTGAACAACATAGTACTCAAAACATTCACCAGAGCAATTAGGGAAGAAAAAGAAATAAAGGGGGTATGTGTAGGAGAAAATAACAAATTATTATTATTTATAGATGACATGATCTTATACAGAGGTCCAAAAAACCACCAACAGATTTTTAGAGTTAATAAGCAAATTCAGTAATGTAACAGTATACAAAATCAACACATACATATAAAAATAGAGTTCCTGTGAACTAATGATGAATCCACTGATAAACAAATTAGGAAAAAATACAATTCACAAATGCACCAAGAAAAATTAAATACTTAGGAATTAACTTAACCAAATAAGTGAAAGACTTCTACAATGAAACTACAGCACTCTGAAAAGGGAAATCAAAAAGAACATCATAAAATGGAAAGATACTCTGTTTTTGGACAGGCAGAACCAATATACTCAAAACAGCTGTACTTCCAAAATTTATATCTAGATTTATTACAATCTCTATCAAAAGTCCAACAACATTCTTTACAGAACTGGAGAAAACAATCCTAAAATTTCATATGTAACCAGAATATACCTAGAATAACACAAGCAATCCTGGGTAATAAAAGTGAGAGCCATCACAATCCTACAATTGAAGTTATAATGCTACATTGATTTTAAAAAAAAGAGCAAGAACAGACATGAGGATAAATGGAACAGAATAAAGGGTGCAGAAACAAGCCACAGCACATTCAACTATTTGGTCTTTGATAAAGAGGTCAAAACATACACTGGAGGAAAGATAGCCTCATTATTAAATGAGGTTAAGAAAACTGGCTATCCACATGTAGAAAATTGAATCTAGACCTGTATCTCTTGCCATGTACTCAAATAAAATCCAAATGGGTCAAAGACCTAAATGTTAGAACAGAAATATTTTATCTGTTGGAAGACAAAATAGCTAAAACTCTTGAAATCTTGGGTGTAGGCAAGGACTTTGTGAACAGAACCTCACAGGAAAATAGTATACAAATCAACAGATTGGATCATATCAAATTAAAAAGCTTCTGCACAGCAAAAGAAACGGCAAAGTGAAAATACAATCTACAAAATGGGAAAAAATTGTGAGCTATTTCTCATATAGAGGACTACTAGTATCTAGAATATATAATGACCTCAAAAACTTAGATCTCCCAAAATAAGAGACCCAATCAAAAATGAGGAAGTGAAATGAATAAATACACTTCACAAAAGAGGTACAAATGCCCAAAAAATACATGAAAAAGTTCTCAATATTGCTGACCATTAGAGAAATACAAATCAATTCAATCTTAAGAGTCTGTCTTACCCCAGAAACAAGGGCCATCATCAAGAAACCACATAACAAATGCTGAAGAGGCTATGAGGAAAAGGAATCCTACATTGTTGGTGGCAATGTAAACTAATACAGCCACTATAGAAATCAGTTTGAAGAGTTCTCCAAAAGCTGAAACTATGACTGGCATGGACCCCAGGAAGAGAAACAGATGGGCCTCTTGGGAGGCTGCCCCACCGGGCCTGACCACCTCCAACCAGAAGACAATTAAGTGCCTTCCGGGGGCCTATGCGACCGGCATGGACCCCAGGAAGAGAAACATGCACTCCCCCACCCCCATACGCCTACTGGCACGCGGGCTAAGAACCAAGGACAAAGCTCTAACCCCCACCCTCCTTAAAGCAATCTGCTCGTTCAGAGTTCTGGCTAAATTGATAGCAACTAAGGTACATAAAACAACTAAATGCTAGTATTGTTTTGTTCCTTTTGCAGGCCTGGGGCTGGCAGCCTGAGCATCTCTTTGGAAGATGACAGTACACAATGTAGCAAAAATGGGGGATTCTCTTCTGTCTTATCTTCAAGGCCCAATATTGTTCTCATTGTTTTGCTTTATTCTGATTAATTTTTTGGCATTATTTTATACTCTGTTTTTATTGGTTTTATTGTGTGGTTTTGTTTTTGTTTTTGTTTTTGTTTTGTTGTTGTTGTTTTTTGGTTTGATTTTACTATACCTGTTGGAATGGTCAACTATTCTGAAACTAACAAGATATACTACAGTAGCTATTGTTTTCATAGTATCTTTCTTAGAAATTCTGTACCAGTTCTACTGCTTTTTTTGATTGACTTTGTTCTGTTACATTTTGTTGGATTTTACTATCTTTAAAAAAAAAAAAAGAAAAAAAGCTGAAACTAGAAATTTCACTTGGCCTAGTCACTTCCCTGCTAGGAATCTTGCCCTGAGAATTAAAGACATCATAATATAGTGATATATGCATACCCATATTGATAACAGCATAATTCATATATCTAAACCTTAGAAGCTACCTATCTGTTTATCAATGGATGACTGGATAAAAAAATGTGGTATTTACACACAGGAGAGTATTTCTCTGTCATAAATAAAGATAAATTATTTGTAGGAAAATGAGTGCCACATGAAGACTATAATGTGGCATAATTAGAGTTTTAATATCACATGATTCCTCTTAAAGAAGAAAGTATAAATAAAGAGCAAAAGAAATAATAGGAAGTAGTGAGATAGATCTTTATCAAACGAGAAGGTAATCAAGAGATGGAGAGAGGTGGGAGGGAGAGGAGGGAAAGTTGATAAGAAAAAGGAATTAAATGTGTTAGGTACATGCACCAACTTCATCAAGTAATGCAAATATTATTCACTGCAAAAATGTACAACAAATGAAAGAAAGAAAGAGATGGGTGAAGAGGGAAACAGTGAAAGGAAAGGGGATGAAAAAAGAAATCAAGATGTGTTATGCACATGTACCAACTCCATACAAGGAATGTAAACATTATGTCCTACAAAAATATACTAGTAAAGAAAATGATCAGAAAAAAATAAATAATAGGTTTATGGAAAAGTGTCAGGGTTCACATATAAGGCAGGAAACATACACAGTAAGTCTAGAATAAATTCCCAACTCCGGAAAGAAAGTAAGCTATGAAAAATTTGGGATTATGTAAAAAGGCAGAGAAACTAACTTGAAGAAGCCCCTACTTGCCCAAGATGGGAAAATCTGAACATCAAGTCATCATCTTCATCATGATCATCATCATCATCCTGTCACTGATTAAAACTTCAAATATGTAAAAAATGTATGAGTTGATTCTAATGGTTTATAAAGGAACTCTGGCTTGTTTCTTTTGGATATTGCTGAGACATGGGATAATTGTTCTGAAAATTTAAAATTAAAGTGAGAGAATAAATCATCAATCCTGTCTCTCTTGTATGAGCAGTTTCTGGTTACCAAAATGTTGATGAAGCACAATTCTTTATGTAGGAATTGCTGCAAATAAATCAATTTCTTATCTCTAAAATGGGATCAATGGTGATCTACTTTGTATTGTTACTATGGTTCACAGTAAAAGCTCAGTGTGAGTTAAACTGGATTGTCAATTTGATTGTCTTTAAAACCATGCAGGAGATTGATAAAGCACAACTCTGGATTTCTATGAATCAGTCAAATAGGTGTGACCTTGGGTATTCTATATGATCTCTAATCCTTTCCTCTTTGTTTCTGTTCCCCTTCCCTGTTTCCTAGCTGCCATGAGGTGAGCAGCCTTGCATTATCATGCCCTTCTGCCACACTGTTCCTGTCTTAGAGATAACCTGTAGGAGACCAGATAGTAAGAACTGAAGCCTAATTGGCCTCCTCTGTGCACACTGAAGAACACAATAGTGTGCAATGTGCTGACATGTTGTAGGTTCCAGGGAAAAATTAATACAATTAAAATCCTGTTGTTTACCTAAAAACTATCTCACAGTTACCCTTCTGGACCAGGCTTATCAGCAAATAGTTCTCATGGTAAAACAAGCCTACGTAACTATACTTAAGGGCCGTATTACTAGTCAGTCCTTTTTACATATTCTTCATGGCTTCTGTGAATCTCATGCCATTCTCAGCCAAGGAATCTGACAGCAGATACCCCATATCCAAGCAGCATTTTATTGCAGGTGGCTTTTGAGAATGCTAACAAGAACTATGAACAAGTGCTAGGGGGCAGCTGAGTAACTAAAAATCTTGGAAACTATTTGAAATTTTGCCAAGATGTGGGTACAAAAGGTCATAAGTCCTCTATATTTGCCAAAGCTACATTTGGTTTAATTAAACAAAATCAGGGTTCATCAAAAACACAATATTTTAATTGTGGCAAAAGAGAGCATATCCATGAACAATGTACTTGACCAGTGCAAGAAAGAGTGCAATTTTCCCTCTCCTAAGAGGAAAGTGCTGAGCACTTGTCTGAGATGTCAAAAAGGAGATCACTGGGGTAATTGATGTTATTATAAATATTTTCAAAATGGCACCCCACTGGTAGGAAGCAGGATGTGAGCATGTTCCCAGGTTCAACAAATAATAGAGGCATTCCCAGTATGGGCTAATATCTCAACCCTCAGCAAGTCTCCAAAAGACAGTTGAACTCCTTGTCAAAGGAACCCCAGCATGCATAGGATTAGACCTTCCCACTGCTGAATGGGCAGTTTGATTGGTGGAGATAAATCTGTTAGAATCCCCACAGGAATATGAGAACATCTTCCCTTAGGTACTATGGGTCTAGTCCTAGGAAAATGTGTTTGAAACTATAGGGTGTTAAAGTACTCCCTGGGGAGTATATTTTCAGATTAGTTGAGGGAAATTCAGGTTGTGGGTAAGTCATATGATGTGTGAGTTTTTGAGCCAGTTGATTATATTGTTCAATTAAACCTTTTTTTTTGCTTTGTTTTTATTTCAAAACTAATTATTTTACTTACTATTTTGTCTCTCTTACTACACATTAGTTTAGTTACTATGTATTGCTGAATTATAGCTTAATTACTTTATCTAATTTTGTATAATTATGATGTGCTTCAAATAACTGTGAATTTATTTTTTTATTTTATGGGGAAAAGTAAAACAATATTTCATAACAAAATAAAAGGAGAATAATAATAGTTGATACATTAAGTATTATCTTTAGAGTAGTTACATAAGTCTTTCACCAGCAGTCAGAACCATAGCTATTAACTGAGAAGCTAAATGATTTTGCAGCACCTCCTCCCATAAGGAAGTGTTCTTCACTCAGGATATCACAGACCATATACTCTTAAAATTAAAGCGGAATATTTTTGAGGCTCATGGACACAGGTGCAAATGTTTTGGTGATGGCTTCATACCAGTGGCCACCTTCCTGGCCCACCTGAGCAGCAGCCACCTGCTTGGTGGGGCTCAGGTCACTCAGACAGGTCATGCAGAGTGCTACACCTCTACCTTCATGATAACTTTAAGGGAGTCTTTCAGCAGTCTACTGCAGGGATCCCAGTAAATTTGTGGGGCAGAGATCTGCTGAAAAAAATGACTTAAAATTACTAGTAAGATAATCCCACCTATTGATAGAGAGGTGGTCAAACCTGTAGAAGCCTATCTGAGGAATGAAAGGATCCTAGCTGTAAGACAAAATTTTAGTTTAATAGTGGCACTTCACTATCCAAAGTCTGTTCATTAAAGTGGAAAACTGATGTACCTACTTTGGTGAATCAGTGTTCCCTACCAAAAAAGCTCATTTGCTTACGAGTGTTAGTGAAATAACAGTTGAAAGCAATATGTATCAAGTCTTTCACTAGCCCTTGGAATATTCCTGTTTTTGTTATACCAAAGAAGACAGGAAAGTGGAGGCTGCATCACGATTTAAGAGCTATTAATGCATTATTTATCTTATGGGAATTCTGCAGCCAGGACTCCCCTGTCACTCCAGTCCCACAGGACTAGCCAACAATAGTTTTTGATTTTAAGCATTTTTAACCATCCCTTTGAGTCCACAGGACCAACTTCATTTTGCTATTTATCTTCCTGCCACTAACTTTGTGGAGCCTATAGGATGATATCAATAGGCAGTTTTGCCATGGGCTGATATCAATAGACAGTTTGGGGCTGATATCAATAAACAGTTTTGCCACATAGGATGATGGACAGTTCTTCACTGTGTCTGTATTTTGTTGGGCTGATCTCAATGGACGACCTTGCCACAGGGGATAATGAATAGTCCTAATCTGTGTCAGTATTTTGTTGGTCAGGCTTTAGATCCTATTAGAAAAAATTCCCTCAAATCTATATAATACATTATATAGATGATATATTGCTTGCTGCTGATTTCACCAACAATTTATCCTTCTTTTTACAGGAACTAAACAGGTTTTGATACAACATGGGTTATGCATAGCTCCACTCAGAGAAAATTCAAGCTATCTCCCCTTCTAGTTACTTAGGAACTCTGGTAATGGAAACGATAGTTCAAAAAGACTCATTAAGAACGTGAAATGATTTCCAAAAAATTTTAGGGGGCATTAATTGAATTTGCTTAAAACTAGGAAGAGCTGCATATCAATTAAGCAATCTATATAAAATGCTACAGAGAGATCCAGATTTGAATTCTCCATGTAACTTCACACTTGAGATTCTTAAAAATCTCTAGATATTAGAAACTGCATTAGCAAATAGAAAAGTGTTTCAAATTAGTCTGACTATGCCTGTTATACTGATCATACTGCCTACTCCTCACTCTCCTACTGGATGTTTTGGTCAAATAATGAACAATACACTTCAACCTACTGAATGGCATTGTCTTCCTAACAGGCTTATGAAAAGTCTCCAGACTCCATAAGTCTCCAGACTCCAGATTCCATGAGAACAAGCTATTGTTGTGTGTGCACATTTGATGTTGAAACAGCATATACAAAAACAAAAAGGGGGAATCAGTCATAATAAACCACAAGTTTGCCTTGATTTTGCAATGTTTACACTTAATTTTTTTAATCCTGATGGTGATATCAATAGCACTCCAGTGGAATTACATTGGTCAAAAGTACAGCATGGGAAAAGGGAGAAGGGACAAATGTTGTGGTGGTCTCCAGGGATGGGAAAATGCAAGAGACTGGTTACCCTGTTGGTGTAGGGTTGGGGTTTGCTTGTGTTGTTGCAGGAAAAGAACAGACAGTATGGGTATCCTCTAGAAGCATGTGACCATGGAGAAGTTCTCCCTGTGACACACCACAGAAACTTGACTCCACTGTTCTCACTAGTGAAAGCCTTCTCTTAGATGACACCTGAAGAAAACTACCCAGGGAGCCAAAAGACTTGTTCATATTCAATACTTACTTGAAATGAGAATGCCTGGTGTCTATCAAGGGCCCTTTAAATAGGCCCTCTGGAGGGTGTACTCAGGGGTTGCAAGGAGAACAATTATATACAGGACACGGAAATTATAGCATTATTTTATGATGGTTACCCAGAGTTAAATACAAGAAAGTGCAGAAAATCTGTTCACAGCACTAAAGATCTAGAAAATCCAGCTGAGGGCCTGGATCCCACAGCAATGTCCTGCTTAAGTCCAGCAGGAGACCCAGAGCCCATGACAGTGCCTCCCACGAGTCCAACTGGAGATCTAGAACCCATGAAAATGACTCATGCAAGTCTGTTTTACGAATCTGTGCTGGGAAGGCCCAAAGGTCAGCAGTGGAAGTTAGAAAGTCTATGCCAGCAGGGCAAAGGATCTGTGCCAGTAGGTTCAGGGTTCTGTGGTGGGACCAAGAAGTGACACTCAAAATAAGGACCAGGGCTCTCCCAGAAAGTGGGACACTCAGCAACAATGAGGTCCCAAGCTCCTCTGACAATGAGAACTGTTGAGTACATACAGTGAAGTCAGTGTGACAAACCTCCTGAAGATTAAAACCTTCTGGAGATTAAACAGCACACATCTTCCCCTCTGGAGCCAGGAAGCCATGCTCAAAGTAAGGAACAGAGCTCCTCCAAAGTGAACTGCAGCCATTCTCAGTGACAAGGTCCCGAGTTCCTCTGATGATAATGACTGAATACATAATGGTAAAACCAGCATGACAAGCTCCTCTAGGAGAACAAATGGCTCCAAACAACATCCCTTAGCAGAACCCACAATGCTATTCTCTTCCTCTCCATATCTCCCTTTATGCTAGCAACTTTCCTCAGGTGGGCCATCTACATTCAGCATCATGCTGATTTAAATTCAGCTGGTGTTAAGTTGACAACCAGTTTTTAATCTATAACAGAGGGTTCTCTGACTGCCAAATACAATTACACCTCTCTTCAGCTGGAAGAAGTTAGAGGGGTATTTGCCCATTACCCCTTCATGGCAGTTGGGGGCTAGTTAAGTTGGTCATAGTATAGGCAGTCAGATAGGGTTAGGTCCTCGAAAAGAGCCAATACAAATACATTACAACTATAGGTAGAGGTATAATCATTAAAGGCTAGATCTCAAGACAAAAGATAGACTACATCTACATGCTTCCCCTAGTAATGAACAACGGTGATTGTTATTCAACTGCTGTTATTATAAAGCAAAATGGGGGAGATTTGGGAAAATGTATAGTAAGAATTGAAGCCTAATTGGCCTCCTTTATGAGGAGAACGGCAGTGTGCAAGCATGCTGACACATTGCAAATTTTGGGGAAAAATTAATACAGCTGATATTCTGTTGTTTACCTAGACATGTACCATAGATAGTGGGAAGCAATTTCATGATATTCTAATTGCTTGTTCCTATGTCTGAGTGAATAACGGCAGGGTGATCCAGTCACTTAGGGCTGTTTGTTGAAGGAAGACAAGAGCCCCCTGCCTCCTATACCGCCATTTTAACCTAATCCTGTATTTATTTTCCATCCTAGTTCATTCCCCAGTCAGGAACAAAGCTAATAGACAGGCTCCCACAATAGCCATCCATGGATTGAGCCCTCTGAAACCATGAACCAAATAAACTTCTTTCATTTGCAGGTGTCATGTATTTTATCCAGCAATAAGAAAGCTGACAAATATACTCAGCAAATTTTAGATCCTATAACTATTTTTTTAAAAAACTATGCTCTTTGTGACGGTGTAGAAAGAACACATGATACTGAGACTGTTTTAAAAATTTATGTTTTTTTTTAGGATAATATTTGATTTCAGTTTACAATGTTCACTATCATAAGCCAAATTTTATTCTCAAATATCATACACCATTTGTTATTTCATAAGGTCCAAAATGAGGTAGCAAAAAAAAAGTATGACATGACAATAAATAATAGCACCCTGTTCCAGTAAATATATTAATCCTTTTTTGCCAACATAATCTGTCAGATAAGGGGTTTGAGTTCAATGTGGGTGAACAAAATAACTATCATAAAAAGCCTTTGTAAATTTAAATTGTATTAATAAAAAACCAAGTCCTACATAAAGAAAAACGTACCTCTTTTATAAACAGTTCATTAGACTGTATCTTAAGTATCATTATTTAAATTCTTCTCCTTTCATAGGATAAGATCAAAGCAGAATATACCCAAAGGTGTGTGACTAGAATGATGAAAGTACTTGAACTTACACCACATAAACTGTAATAGAATAACAGGAGAACTTAGCCTGGAGAAAATAGTGTTAGGTCTGGACATGGCCTAAATACTTTCTACTTTTTCAAAGACAATTCATAGTCTATGGCCATACCAATTTGAGTGTGCCCAAATTCCTCAAGTTATAAGAAAATATTTTAAATTCAGAAATCATGATATAGATTTCCTAGTGTTTCTAAACTGTGGCATTTCAGGAAAAATATGGCAAGTTAAATAGTGTCTAGGTTTTAGTAGCTGTAATCGTTGAAATTGATCCTGAAGGCTGAGTTGGAGTTAACAACTGGATGTAGGAGAGAAAACTTAAAGGCAGAAGAGTTCTAATTTTGATTGAAGTATAAGTTTCCTTTATTAGATAGAATGAGGAAAATGAGGACCAATAGGCAAGTTGCAGACAAATTTTCAAGTATTTACTCACAACATGGATTTTATGCCCATAAATTCTTTGCTTTCTTTGTTTTTACCTAAAGAAGATTACTCAAGCAATAGTTAAGAATAGGATTAGAGCTGGGCAAAACTTTGGATAGGAATGCTAGAAGATTTGCATAGCAAGAATGATGGCTGAATGTCTGATTGTGTGGTTCACTTATTCATTAATTCATTCAACATACATCTTAGCACCTATTATGTGGCAAGTATCTATTAGCTGATAAAGATGCAAACTTTTAGAACTTTTAGAGTCCAATAGTGAAAACATCTATGAGAACTTATGCTTACTTTTCAACAAACTTCAAAAGTCATTTTTTAATCACTCTCTCTCCAGTTGTAATTAATTGCTCCTTATTTTGTGTTAGCAAAATAGAATAAAGGCTTGGTTTATGCTTCTGTTAAAGATATATTATATTTTATGTGAGCTTATTATATATGTTTGTCTCTATTGCCAATTAAATTGATATCCTGAATGGAAAGAATTGTGTTGTATTTATTTTTAGTTACCTAACATCTGAAAATTGTTTAGCGCTCTTTATCATAGTTTTCCTGTTTTAGGACCCTAATTCATAGTAGTCAATTTATATTTTGACAAAAGTTGATATCCAGATTTTTCTCCTGTTACTGTCCCGGACTTCTGTGGGTGACATTTTGAAGCAACTTTAAATTATTAATGTGTAAACTACAAGTTTTGAGAACTAGCAACATTGAATTTTGCAAATATTTTGAGATCAAGTACAAAAATGTTATATTGGTTATCTTAAAATGAAATCATTTTTACAATATTGACAGCTATTTTGATAAGTTATCAGTACTTTTAAGTTTTGATATAGTAAAACCATCAGGATAGTAATATGTTATTTTTGACAATCACTACCTCTGAGTTTAATGTAAATTTTTTGTAACTGTGATGGCAGATAGTATCACACTGATATTTTATAAAGTTCTATCTTCTAAATCCATATTCCTGGAAAGTTCCTGAGTTTATTTCTCTTGGTCTGTATTAAAGTGTTACTGTACTGTTCTTGAGCTGAACATAGAATAATGAATTAGAATAGAGAACTGGTGGAAAGGACAGCAAAAAAATGTTTGAGGGAGCCAGGTGATTTACAAGGACACAAAATCTGAGGATATGCACATGATTTATTCCTATCCCTGTCACTATCTTTGTCACCTAGTTGGAATGAAAGCAGACAAAATATTTTCCTCAAACATCATCTTTTTGTATGGTTGTATGAATCTTCTAATAAATCTGTCTAAAGCTATGTGACCTCAACATAGTTGAAAGAATATCTGAAACTTTTACCTTGGAGTATCAGAATCAAGATTTATTTATTAAATTTACTATTTGTAGCTGCATGGTAGTTCCTAAGGACATTACTGTCAAAAAGATGAATAATACAAAATAATGATTAACACTTCTGAAAACTAGTAGTTCACTTTTACTGGTGTACTTAATACATGTAATAACTTTTATGCTTTTTGGCTTGCTTTTTTATTGCAAGGAAATAAATCATATGAAAATTTTATCAGATAAAAGAGGGACAGTGATTAGATTTCAAAGATGCTATGTTTTTCTTCTTTGCTTTCTCTTTTCTCCTCTTTTTTTCTTTCTTTCCTTTTTTTTTTTAGGAGGTGGAGAATGGTTTTGCTGTGAGTGGAATTTATTTGGGAGTAGGAAGAAACAGAACAAGAACAATAGTGTTTCTTGAAAATGGATGTTTCACTGTGTGATTATTCAAAAAAGGACTTAGTTCAGGATTCCTAGAAGTTACCTCTGAGATGACAATTCTTAAATGATTTGTTACTGAAGTCTTCCCTGGAGAAGTCAGTAGGAGAAGCAAGACTGATAAAAGGGGGGGGGGGGGAAGCAGCAAAGCAAGCCTGCAGTATCAAAGTCCTTCTGAGGGTAGTAAACCTCCTAAAGAAAGACTTCAGTAACACAATTGGAGGCAAAAGGACGCCTCAATGAAGAGAGGGCTGCTCAGAAAGGATAAAAAAAGATCTGAGAGGATTTGGGCAGAGATTTGACTTTGTTATGCAGTGTTTCAGAGGAAGTTTTTCTTGGTAAAACATTTCAAAGTAAAGACAGATTCTCTTGTATAATTATAAACAAAGAAATTGTTTTCAGTGTTTGAGAGCTAACCTTAAATCGGTGAATTAGGCCTTGGAGTTACAACAAAAATAAGAATTTGACTTGAAGATGATGCAATTTATGGTTGTCCAGGGACAGAAAAAAAAGAAAAGTCTGATAAATGAACGTGATGTTGGAAGAATAAAAGCGGGGAGGGGAAAAGAAGGGAACTGAAATGTGTTCCGTACATGTAGCAATCCTCTATAGTCAATATAAATATTATGAACTGTAAACATGTATTAATAAAAGTCAAAAAAGAAAGAAAGAAATCTGAATGAGCAATTTTTTTTTGGTACAAATAGATTAAATAAACAAGAGAAAACTATACTAATTATTAAGAAACTGTGCCTAAGCCAGGCGTGGTGGCCTACGCCTTTAATCCCAGCACGCGGGAGGCTGAGGTAGGTGGAGCGTTGTGAGTTCAAGGCCAGCCTGAGCTATACAGTGCGACCCTGCCTCAAAATAACTAGGGCTGGGAGTTTGGCTCAGTGGCTTAGGCGCCTGTCTGGCAGGCACAAGGCTGTGAGTTGGCTCCCCGGTGTCGCAAAAAAAAAAAAAAAAAAAAAAAAAAAAAAAAAAAAAAAAAGAAAAGAAAAGAAAAGAAAGACACTGTGCCTGGATAAACTATATTGATAGATTAATGATTAATTGGCAGACTGACCAAGTTGCTGTTCTGCTGTCTCTGGTGAATTTGGTTGACCCTGACAATGTCAGAGGGATTGCCTATGCCTTAAGATACCTTGGGCTGACCTGTGTTCATTCAGTCAAGTCTCTCCCCGGAACAATTCCTATATTAATGGTAATACCCTCAAGTATGCCCGTTCTGTAAGAGCCCCCCTCCCCTGGTTCCTAAAATGTTTCTATTGTCTCAAGACCACCCTGTCTCTCAATATATGATTCAGTGTATGTAACCAATCATGTAACATTTGGTCACTTGTTTTGTACCTCCCACTGCTAATTCTATATAGACTAAACTCCTCCCTGAATCGAGGCAGTTGCTTGGGAGGAATTATCCCTGCAACTGTTAACTGGTGTGAATTCCAACAGTCCTCTGGTGTAAAGATTAAATGCTGCCATCTTATCTCCTTGGTGCAAAGAGTCTTCCTTTTGGTTTGGTTTGGTTTGGTTTGGTTTGGCTTGGCTTGGCTTGGCTTGGCTTGGCAAAATTTCCACAACAATGCCTGGCTAGATGTGTGCATGATAAGTTAACACTAGGTCATGGAAAACAAAACAATTTACATAAATTGTAGGCTAGATATTTTTTCCCCATATCACATGCACAAGGTAGAACTACAAATTCATGGAGAAACAGTTTCAAAAGCACCTTGAGGATATTAGAGAAGCTTACAGAAGGACTGCATATTTTCCTACAAAGAATAATGTTGGGGAGTACTAAATAATAGCAAGTGAAATGGATGGTATGTCATGACTTATTTACCTTGAAAAAATATTGAAAAATTCGTCTTAGATTGGCAGTGTACCATCACTGTTTCTAAATTACTTTGTGCTGTGCGACTAAACATTGCAGGCAAAGTTCTGTAATTTAAATGTTTTATTCCAATTTTGACATGATTTTTATGCTAGAGAGATTTCTGTATAAAAAGACTTTTAAAATTATTTATCATGTGAACTCTGGTTTTGCTCTTGGATTACCTTGTCTCATTTATTAAGAGGTTGAAGGCTCATTACTTCATGTCTGTCTTTGCTAGATATGTGAACACAAACTTGTCATTACTAAATCATATGCTATTTTTATTTTTCTAAAGATCTAGAGCTCACAGCCATCATTTAAATGGAACATTAAAGAAAAGAAAAAGCACTTTGGACTATCACATTCTTAGCTATGTATTGAGTGAATCTATTACTATTCATTTCAATTTATTTTTCTTCGTAATGGTCATAGTTCAGTAACATTTAAGGAAGTGCTCTATGGTAGCTAACATGATGTAGCCAAATTTATCACCAAAAACAAATCCACTTCCCTTGTATACACATTATAAATTCAAATAACCTAAGTTATGTGTGACAGACATACAACTTTTAGCTTCGGAACATTAGTTTTAGTAATCATTAGCTTTATTAATAAAAAATAAAATATAATACTTAAAATATGAACAACTAAAATATGAGTAATCAGCAAAATCAAACCCATCCTTATGAGCCATAGATTACCACTTCTAATAGTGCCAAATTATTATATATTAACTCAGCCCTTTAACAAATTTTATAGGTAAACAGTTAAAATGATAAGGAAATAAAGACTTCAATTCCAGTCTTGTGTGCATTTTTCTTAAAGTCATCTTTGAGCTTTATTTCACCTATGTATTTTTATTTTTCTGTTAGTCATGCCTGTAATACATAATGATTACATTTGTGATAGGGTGTTGATACCTATACATAACACATTTTAATTCTCCTTCCAACTCTTGATCCCCTTTCCATTTTCAACAGTCCTATTTCCGGTTTTTATTAAATTACTTTCTTCATCCCCTTTTCTTTGCTTCTTATCCTTCCCTACATCTCTCATTCCCTTTCCTGTTTGAAAATGATCTCCCTACTTCCTACTATCTTTTATTTTTTGTTTATTTATATTTTGTGTTTCTCATACAAGAGAAACTACAATATTTAAGTTTGTGGATCTGATTTATTTCACTTAATATTATGGCCTCAAGATGCCTCTATTTACCTATGAATGCCTTGAGTGAACTTTAAAAAGTTCCAAAACAATATTTATAAATAGAATCCATTTTCCTTAACCAAAATGTTTTCAGACTTACTCTCCTGTAGTACTGCCCATGCAATACATTATTCTGTGTTATTTATTTTTAACCCTAAAATTTTTCTTTGACTAAGATGATAGATTAAATACATAAATTATTAGTTATTTATAGCACAGTTTACCCTTAGAATCATTTTGTTTTAATGACTTGTAGACAATATAAGGATTTCAACTTCAATTCTGCCACTGATGAACTATGCCACTAGATTTTAAGCAACTTATATAACCTGTCTAAGCTTCAGTCTCACCATCTGCAAATCAAGGATAATAACATAGACCTTAAACCATTATTTTGAGGCTGAATAAAATAAATAATTTGACAAATAGGATGTAACATAGTTGTCCAGTGCATTATTACTGTTTATTATACTTATTTAATATTCTCAGTATTTCGGAAAATAACAGGACTAATCAATTGACTGGAAATAACATGGTTTAAAAGATAATATGTAGATCATTTATACTGCCATGAAAGTGTCCATGGTGGCTGATGTGACTGTCTTTAGTATGTATTATTTTGTCCTTTCTGTGGTTGTGAAGATATAGCTTACAAGTAGATATGAGTTTCTTATACTGGTCAACTCTAATTTGCTCATAAATTGAGCATGTATTAGGTCATATTCTGAAATATTAATTGTGAAGTTTTTCTTCTGTCTACTGCCTCACATTATTTACATTTTCCTGGTCATTTGGATAATAGCACATAGTAGGCTAGGATGATGACAGATACTACTGAGAAATAAGAGGTCATTTTCTAGCTTTGAGCTTCATATTAAGATTTTTTAAAAACTCATGCTAGAAACAATTTTTTTGAAACCACAGCTTTGAAAGATTTGTTATTTTGAGAGCTAAAAATAATTTTTTTTGTCGAGTTCCTCAAAGCATAGAGAACTATGAAAGATTCGGTTTATACCAGAGATTTTCAGAGCAGGGAGAACAAATGGATAAAATAACATGCCCCAAAGAGATAAACATTAGTCAAATACAGAGAGAGAGAGAGAGAGAGAGAGAGAGAGGAGAGAACTAAATAGGACCAGAAAAGCCTTTGTGATTGGAAAAGGAAGTGGACCACACTGATGAGAAAAAATCTGCTGGTGTTGCACAGACAGAAGAGCCTGCACAAGACCAAGAAGAACAGATTGTATTTCTTCAGAGGCCACCGAAGTCAGAGTATGATACTTGAACTGGAGTCCTGCCTCTGATGACATGACAATTTCAGTCATCCAGAAACTTAAACCACATTTAAGAAAAAAATGAGAAAGAAGAATTATGAACTGACTATTCATCTAAAAGACAGGATTTTTAAGCAGAAGCATATGTGAGAAAGACCATGTGATGATTTGACTATGGTTTGAGTGTGTCCCCCAAAGTTTTATGGGTTGGAGGCTGGTCTACAGTATAGTGGTGATGGTGTATCGAGACACTAAAGAAGCAGGATCTAATGGGAGGTCCCTTAGGTCATTGGGGCATGTGTTCATGGTTCTTCTGGGACCCCAATTAGTTTCCATAGGCTCTTTGACTTCAGTCTTTGCCATGCGATGTGCTTCCCCTGCACATGTTCCCGCTATAATGACATTTACTATGAACAGATGTGGCAAGGGGATATGATGGTTAAGCTTAATTTTCAACTGATTGGCTTGATAGCCAGCTAGGAAGATTAGTAAAACACACTTCTGGGTGTGTCTGAATGGGTCACACAAATGTGACCATAGGATTAAATCTGAACTCTGATCCTTTCCCTCTGGTACCATTCCCCTGCTCTTCCTTCTGGCCACAGTGAAATGAGCAGCTTTACTCTACCACATCCTTCTACTATGGTATCCCTGCCTTGGAGCCAACTGTTCAAGGACTAAAGTCTCTAAAACTATGAGAAAAATAAACTCTTCCTCCTATAAATTGTATATGTTGGGTATTTGGTCTCATGACAAAAAACTGACTAATGCAAAAAATTGGCACCAGAGAAGTAATATTTTGCTATGATTATACCTGGTCGTGTGGTTCAGAAGTCCTTTGAACTGGTTTGTGGGAGGAGACTGGAAAGGTTTGGTTATCTGAGCCATAGATGTCCTAAGATGCTTTATACAATGCCTTATGGGTAATTTTGGTTAAAGCTCAGATGACCAGAATGCTCATAGGTATGTGAACATTAAGGGTCAGACTCATGAGATTTCAGTTGAAAATGAGAACTCTATCAGGAATTGGACTAGAGGCCAAACATTTTACACTTGTAAAAGTATTTACATTTTATCTATGGCTTAAGACTTTATGTGAGACTGGATTAAGAGGTAGAAGACTAATTGATCTGGTAAAGGAAATTTCATGGCAGACTAATGTTCAGGCTATGGTAGGAGCACTGCTAGCTACTTACAACTAAATATCTGAGATGAATCAGGATCAAAAAATAGAGCAAAAGTGTTTGAAAAGTTTAAATTTTGGTCTGAAAAGAATCCCACGTAAAGTTGGGGTCAAGTGAAGTGTGGCTGCTGAAGAGTTTAGCATCATTAAAAAGAAAGCAAATACTTTAAACTGGGATGAGATGAAAACTGCCTTGATGACATTTTAGGAAGTTAGCAAGACCTGACACATTGTCATTCGATGGTACAAAAGTGTGAATTTTTTTTTGAGAAGAAATCTCTTGGGCCCCCTGTTCGAGACGGGCAACTTAGAAAATTGGTTCCCCAGGATTCAGTTCACCATGCTCAACCATCCAGGCACCCAGAGATTGCTGAAATCATAATCCAATGGGGCCCAGCCACTGCTTGAGCTGGCAGACAAACCTTGGCTTTGTTAACGAAACTGGTTGTTCAGGCATGCAGAACAGCAAAATTGTGGGGGATAGAAGCATCTAGATCTCAAAGGCATGCCTGGGAGGCCAGGGAGTGTGCCTCTGAGAGAGGGATGTGAGGAGCTGCAGAAAGAATACTGAAAGGGCAGTGAAGACCCCCGGAAGACAGTGATGCCAGTCACATGAAACATGGAATTTTACAGGCATTCACAGCTAAGTGTGCAGTCTTAGAGCAGACTTTGACTTAGATTTTTGAGCAATGCTAGGAATGGTGAAATTTTACAGAAAGGATTATCACATTTTTAATTGCATACAGAATACTTCTTTCAATCCCTGGTGCCAAAAAAAAAAAAAGAAAAAAAAAAAGAATACTTCTATCAGATAGAATTATTAACTTGTTACTTTGTTTATCTGAACATTAAGTATGGTTTAAAGAGGTTTTGGTATCAAGCTGAAAGGAGGTAGAATGTGATAGTTAACCTTAGTTGTCAATTTGATTGGCTTGGGTGTGATGGGTGTCTGGTTGGTGATAGTGGTATGACCTTGGGTACTATCGTGGGTCCTGTCCTTTTCTTCTCTGGCATTATTCCCCTGGTTTGTTTTCTGGTCATCGTGAAGTGAGTAACTTTACTCCAGCACACCCTTCTGCTGTGATGTTCCTATCTTGGAGCAAGGCAGCCATGGACTGAATCCTCTGAAACTGTGAGCCAAAATCCTTTCCTCCATTAAACTGTATATATCAAGTAGTTGGCCAATAATGAAAAGCTGATTAATGCAAGATCCCATGTCAGAGTTGGTACTATGCTATTTGGACTTTCAGCCTCCAAAACTGTAAGCTAAATAAATCTCTTTTCTGTATAATTACCCAGCCTCTATTATTTTGTTATGTAATAAAAGAGACTAATAAAGAACACTAAGCAGAAGAGCTCGTATTTGAAATTAGGTCCAATTATATGAAAATAAAAATTACTTTAATTTTTCAACTTCATAACTATATTAAAATAGTGTATCTACTAACTCATCAGTCTTGCAGTTACCTAAAGTATTATTTATCTTTATTTTTATTGGTACCAGGAATTGAACTCAGGACCTTGTGCTTGCCAAGCAGGTGCTTATGCCACAGAATATATCCCTGGCCCAAGTTACCTGAAGTTTTAGTTCTTCTTACTTAGTATGAAAGATTCCATTATCTGATGTAGTTTTCAAGATTAGAAAGACAGAGGAAAATTTTATTTTTCAAGTAATGTAACTGTCATAATATTTCAAAGAATATGCACATTATTACTAAGGATATTTCAAAAACCTACATTGAATATTAGTTTATCAACTATGGCACATTATCTGAAACACAGTAAACCTATTTGCTTTGTATCTTAATTGAAAAATGAACTTTCAAATATATAACTTTGGGGATCATCTTGGCCTGAATGCAGTCATTTTGAATTGTAGCTGCCATAACTGCCTCTGCAAAAACACTGGACTGTTTTCCCTAGTTTCTCAGAATACTGGAGATAAACAAAAGTACTATCATGGTATTTGGAGCTTCATGACTGGTCCCTGGCAGTATCAGGAGTATGTCTAACATCATTCATGTTAGCTAGAGATAAAATCAGATACATTATGACTTAGTGAAATCCACTTTAAATGCCCAATCTTGGACTCAAATTGCAGAGACCCACTGTTTCTGCTACCAGCCTTAACTATGCTTCTATCAGTAAGTACTTCAAAACTGCACGCTGACAGTTCTGTATCTGTCTGCTTCTCTCTTCTGTCCCTTGACACCTTTTGCTTCTAGTAGCCAGCTCTTTCATACTGGATTTTCTTGAAGCAATAACTTGAAGTGTTAGTTATTGTCTGAATTTCTTAGTTTCTTGTTGCTGAGACAAAATATGCAACACTTGCAAGTTAAAAGAAGAAAGGTTTACTTCAGCTCACAGTTTGTACAGGTTTCAGTCCATAGTTGGCTGGCTCCAAGGCAGGGCAACATAGCAGTGGGGTATCATAGATGAGAAACAGTTCATGGTATGGCAGACAGGAGGCAGTAAGCAGCAAGCAGGTCTGCCTTCTATCTCTCCCTTTATAAATCCATCCAGGATATAAGCCTATTGATTGGTGCCAATCACACCCAAGGTGGACCCTCGCATTATCACACTCAGAATTATGTTAAATCAATCAGTGGGCTAATTCAGTATCATACACCCTTAATCCCAATATAACACCCTAGATTCAACCTATTTTAAAAAGCTCCACCTATGAACACATGAGGCTTTTAGAGGACATTTAGATACAATCCTTAACAATTACAATGTACAACTATTATGAATCCCATTATAAACTTTAAAATGTTTAGATAACTAGAATTTTTCTCTTACAAACCACAGCTAAAACTATAAACTCTGAAAAATTAACATGCAAATTATATTTAAATACATTTATATAATCAGCATCTGGTTTTGCCTTGTCTCCAGGTGAGCATAGTGGATACTCCCCACAGTGTGTAGGCTAAACCATTTTCATTTGTAGCTGTGTTTCTGAGCCATGGACCAAAGCTGATTATGTTACAGGATAAGCCATTTGAAGTATTAACCATAGTAAGCTATGCTAAGCCATGCTAAGACTATTAATGTCAGACATAATAAGATTATTAATATCAGATTTTATATCTACTACACTCTTATTGAATCTCAGGCATATATAAAGGTAAGGAAAAAATGGATTTGAAATATCTTTTTGATGTTGTTTCTTTGAAATCATTTAATCCTACAAGTGGATATTTAAAAACTGTATCTTTAATAATTAATATTTTGTTTTGCTTCTAAGTATTTGACTCAATGAAGTCATGAAAGGGAGCACTTTTATTTTAAAAAGGATAAGATAACATTTGATTTATTGCCCCTGAACAGAATATAGATAGATAGAGAAGTTAACACTTCTTTTAAGATTTTGTTTGTTTG
Organism: Dasyprocta punctata; assembly: GCA_004363535.1. Lineage (NCBI taxonomy): Eukaryota > Metazoa > Chordata > Mammalia > Rodentia > Dasyproctidae > Dasyprocta > Dasyprocta punctata. The sequence continues at coordinate 42,529 of RJWM01006838.1, read as the reverse complement.
ATATGATGTTATAATTTTAGTCACAGGATAAGAATAATTTATAAAGAGAAAAATTAACAAAAGAATTTATGCATTACAGCTATCTAAAACATGTTATTTAACAACAAATAAAATGATTGCTACCTTCTGGATAAGAAAGAAAACAGTGAAATGTCTAAGGCATTAAACATATAACAACATTATTGTGAATATTAATATTTATGGGCTACTATAGAGGCAGTCATAAAAAAGCAAGCTCTAATAAAAAGTTTGAAACAGACAACTATTTTTAATATCTCAATTTAAATCATTGAAAACTCAATTGTTTATTTTCTTCTAAATTTTTATAGGGTAGTGAATATAGCATTGTTACAAATGGGCATTCTGAATATAATATAGCTTACACACTTGAAATATTCATAGAGACTCTTCCACTATTTGCAGTACGGATTGCTATTGTCTATTTAATACTATTCATTATAAGGTTGGAAAAATAATCAACGGATAACTGATTTTTAAAAGAAAAAATATATCTGTCATTAGTACAGTGGCTTGAGAGTGGTTGCTTGTTAAGAAACCGAAAAGATTTTGTTAATATTCTGTCCTATAATTTTAGTTGGCATGGTCTCTGTTCACAGTGCCCAATGGCAATGTTAGTTCTTCATTCCTATAGATTTTCTTAGCTCAGCTGCAGTTTTTTCCAGTTGTCGAATGTTCCATTGCCACTGTCTTCTATTTGACTGAAGCTTATTCACTTGACAATGCAAACGCTTCAGAATTGCATCATATCTCTTATACTGTACCTAATGAAAGAATGGATCAATAGGGTATGTGAGGAACCATTAGTACATAGCCATAAAGGATATTTTCACTACTCAAAAGATTAAAAATTAATTTAAAATATTCATTGTAAATAATAATAACACTTATAACACTTACGATATAGTAGATGCTGTGCTGAGAGCTTTCTACATATAAACTCTCACACCTTATGTGATTATTTTAATTTTTTAATTTTATTCTATTGTCAGTTTTTTAGAAAGAAACCAAAGATGAAAAATTTGACCAATACATAGCTAGTGATGAGTGATGGTGCTTGAGATTTAAAGCCAAATCATATTCTATTTATGATAGAGTATCTTCTATTTGTCAAGGCAAGTACCTGGTATTAAACTAAATTTGACCTGAGGCTCCCTCCTTACTTTTAATGAACTGCAACCTAACTTAGTATGTAAACTGAGCTTAACTTAGTATAATGTTATCACAGACAGATGAATCTCAGTTAATAACACTAGCTGTGCTTCAGCTGATCACAGTCTATCAACCCAACAAACAAGACAAATACTGAGCTATAAATAATGAAGATACTTCTGTATCTCACTTGCATTCCCTAAATACTATCTGCTCACATTATGGAAAGGAGCTCTTTGAACCTTAGCTGATTCAGAGAAATGTAAGAGAAATGCTTCTTAAGAAAAATGGTTCCATTTCTTACATCCAATGGTTCACTGAAACAGACTCAAACATAGGTCTAAAAGATCTAAGAGCTAATGTAGTCTACTCCCTGCCATAAAATAAATCAGTATTTGTGCTGAACCAGACAATATACTGCAAGGCAACAAAAAAAATGGCAATTGAAAAAGTTTTGGTGCCTGGCTACAAGTAAAAAGCCCAAATTCCTGGTACTAGTATTGGCTGAATAAGAACACCCTTTCTTGTTTTTAAAACTTTATTAAAATATATATTGTATATTAAACCGCCATTTAAAGTATACAATTCAATGACTTTTAGTATATGCATAATCATGAAACCATCACAATTAATTTGAGAATATTTTCATTACCACTCCAAGAAATTTAATACCCATTAGCAGTTACTCCCTGTTCCTTAAACTTCATCCTTAGTACTAGGCAATGACAAATCTACTTTCTCTCTGTATTTGTTTGCTTGTTCTGGACATTTCATGTAAATGAATTTTTTTGGTGGTTTTAGGGTTCAAACCTAGGCCTCAAATATGAACATAATGTTTTTATGAGTAATCTTTGCTGCAGCATGTTTCAATACTTTAATTTTTATTGTCAAATAACCAGTCCGAATATACCACATTTTATTCATTCAATTCATTTGCTGATGAAAACTTGAGTTATTACCACTTTTTAATTATTATAAACCATCCTGCTATGAATCTTCATGTGCAAGTTTCTGTGAGGACATAGGTCTTCACTTTTCTTGAGTATATACCTAGGGATAGAATTACTGGGTCACATGGTAGTCTGTTTAACCATTTGAAGAACCATAAGAACTGTTTTTCAAAAGCACTATACAATTTTATATTCCCAGTAATGAAGTGTGAGAGTCACAATTTCTTCACATCTTCAAAAATTCTTTTTGGTCATGCTATTCCAATAGTTGTATCTCATTATAGTAAAACACTTATTTTTAAATGAACCAATACAAAAATAGAATAATATATAATATATGTATCTATAATATATACATATATATCATATGATTTTTTTTTTAGGAGTTCTCTAGCCAAGTTTGGAAGTTGGTTCTAGGTCAATTCAAAGAAAGAAAGCTTAAGTTCTCAAAATAGCAATTCAATACATGTTTAAAAGACTAAGAAGATGGTAGAGACCTAAGTCTTGGTTTCTGAGGCCTTTATGACTCTACCCCCAAAACTGTCTCCCTTTCTTCTATCCCTCAGCTTTTTTTCTTTCAGGTCACAGATTAGACTATATGATAAAACTCTGGCCTGCTTCTCTTTTTCTTTCCAAGCTCCTCCTTTATATCAGGGGATCTTTGCCTGGATTGTACAATGGATCCTTTAGTCAGTGTGATGAAGACTATGGACTCCTTCACAGAATATTTTTAAATCATAAAATATAGTAAAAGGAAACTAATAGCATTGAAACCATTATGCAGCAGAGGAAATGTAACAGGAGCAACCTAAGCATTTGAAAATTCTGCTATAAAAACAAAGAAGAATTTGTCAGCTAACCTTTCACATAAATTGCTATAAGCTTTATATATCTTTTCTTTGTTTTTTTGTTTTGTTTTGGTACCAGGGATCAAACTATGACCTCAAGTTTGCCAGGCAGGCACTGAGCTAAATCCCCATCCCTTTATGCATCTTTTTAAGTTTTCAGTTTTTATTTTGTCTGCAGATTTGGAGAATTTATTCTAACCAATGGATTAGGCCTGTTGATATGTTGGCAAAACAGAAAATGACTAAAAGATTAGATATAAATTAGTATAAAATGAAATATATTAAATAATGAAACCATATCCAAAAGGTTTTTATACAATGAATATATTCAAGAAGGTATATCTTCCTCTATATTGTATGTATTATATATATATATCTCCACTGATAATATAAATAAATATATTCATAAAAAAGAATATAATCACTGGAAATGCATATATTCATGTTCACTAAATATATTAATAGAAATAAAATATCTTCAAATGTTTAGTCATTAGCAAACTTTGTTAGATGCAATCTGACCCACTTCTAAAATTATTCTTAGTAGTTAAGCTATGAAATATACAACAGATCACAGTAGAGTTGTACAAAGTCCCCTTGGGAGAAGTCTAGATTTACAGCCACAGCTAGATATCACAGGACATATTAATATAACTAAAGAAGAGTTACGCAGCCCCCCATGCACCAGCAGTGGCCCTGCTGACCTGGGAGAACCAGAAAGGAAGGTATGCAGTCCTCTGTGCACCATCAGTGGCCCTGCCGGCTGGGGAAAACCAGGAAGGAAAGTATGCAACTCCCTGTGCATCAATGGTGGCTCTGCCAGCTGGGAAGAACCAGGAAGGAGGTCAAGCCACCCTCCTGTGAGACAACCGGCATGAGGGCTGGGAGGGAACTTCTCCCCTCTCTCCCATAAGCAAATGGCTGATTCAGAGGAACAAAGGCCGAGATGATAACAACTGAAGTAAAGAAACAACCTAACACTTGTATTGTTTGATTGACTTTGCAAGCCTAAAGCTGGTAGTCTGAGTAACTATTTAGAGGATAACAATATGCAATATAGTAACTATTGTAGATTTCCTACTGTCTTATCACTGTTTTGTTTTGAAGAAATAATAAACCATCAGAACAGTTTTGTGAGGAATGCTGTATAAAAATAGGTTCATCAAGGAAGTATGGAGAGCTCCTATCCAAGTACTATCTGACAAGTATAATTTTGTTATAAAGATGGATTCTTAAGCACCCAGAGCCAGACGTGAACACTCACACTCAGAGAACTGATTTCCAAGTTTACAAACTCAACTTGAGATAATGGGATTGCAAAGCAGTAGTTTTCCTATGGAGAGAAGCAAGACTGATGACTGACATATTACCTGGTTTCCTTGAAAGTTTTATTATTGTAAATTAATGAACTGGCATAAATTTTATAAATCATTTATTTGCAAACTCTACCACATCTCTCCTTTTCTACTTGACTCTAAGACAATAAGATTATGTTTCTAAATTCACAAGGCTATAAAGCAGTTTTTGCCAGAAGTGATTTCATAAAGACAAAGAGAATCTTGTGAGCTTCCTTAAAGGCCAGACACTTGTTAGCTTCTAGTGATAGTATTCTCTCTGATACGTTTTAGTGTTAGAAGTTTGATTACCACTAAGTAGGTAAGGATGTAGTGGTTCTGTAGAGAATAACGTCTTTTGGCTCTAAGAAATTGTTATTCTTCATATTTATTGTTGATAGCTAAGGAGAGATAAAAACAAGAAAACTAGGTACCTACAAAACACTCTGATCTCATCTCCTACTATTTTTCACTGAAAAAAGGGAACAAGGCCCTATAAAATCAGAATAACATTTTGGTTTTTATTTACTCTCAGTTTCTCACACCAGGGAGACAATGAGAAGTTCACATGTGTGTCCAGTTTATTTCACCTAAGAATATGGTCTCAAGTTGCATCCATTTACCTAGAAATGCTTCAAATTTATTCTTTACGGTCAAGTAGTACACACACACACACACACACACACAGACATATGATTATTTACCAAGAAGAAAATGTTGCCCTTAAAACTCTTGGAGTTCACTTGCTATCACTTGCATATCATTTAACGTATCTTTGTTTCAGATACCTAATCTGCGAAGCATAGCTAAGTGTTTTTATGGAGGTATAAATGCACTGAGTGTGAAGTTCATGACTTGAAAAATTTAAACAACCATATTTTGTGTATCCACGGCTCAGTATACTATAGCATATATAGTATATGTAATGTTTTATATTTGTTTGATGGAATATTACATATACTATAAACTATCCATTCTTTATTTTAGGGACATTTGGAATGTTTCTCTTTGAGGGCTATTAAGCCACTATAAGACCAGAAAGTTTTTAAAGACATATGTTTTTATTTTTCTCAAGTAAACATCTAGGAGGCAAATTCTTCAGATGTATGGTATTATACATGCTAACTTTTTAGTATTTAGATATAGTTAACTTTTTAATTACTGAATTCATCTACTAGTTTTATTAGTCTTTTTGCATATTCCTGAGGATTTTCTGTTTTAAGCAATTATGCTATTTTGGAAATACTGCCAATTAAATTTATTATAATTTTTATAACTTGTATATCACTGATTAAGAACTGCTGGTATAATGTTGCATAGATAAAGTGATGCCAGGCATCTTTACAATATATTCACTCTTAGATGAGAAAGCATTTACTATTCCACTAGTAAATATGATGTTAATTATAAGTTTTTTATAGATACTCTTTATCATTATGAAGTTTCCTTCTGTCCTGAACTTGCTAAGAGTTGTGTTAAATTTTGTTAAATTTTGTCTTAATTTTTTTTGTGTTAAATTTTGTCTAATATTTCTGAAACTAAATTGATTATATCTCTTATCTCTGTCATTTTGTTAATGTAGTAAATTATATTGTTTGACCCTTGAAAGCTGAACCAAGCTTGCATTCCTAGATAAACTTTGCTTGGTCATAATGTATCAGTGTTTTAATATATAGCTTTTATTTGTATGATGTTATGGATTTTTGCATCAACATGCATGATGGATGTTGGTCTGTAATTACTTTCTGGTAAGTTTCCTGTCAATTTTCTTTTCTTTTTTTGGTATCAGCCTTATGTTGGCTACATAAAATGAGTTGAAAAGTATTCTCTCCTCCATTTTCTGAGTTTGTATAGTTTGGGTATTATGTCTTTGCTAAGTGTATAATTAGAATTCCCCAGCGAAGCTGTGTCAGTCTGGGTCTTTCCTTAAGGTGTTGGTTTTCATTATGAACTCAATTTCATCGATTTCTCTCTTTAAAAACTTAATTTCAAATGGATAGTGGTTCTAAACATAAATTCAATTTCTCTGTGCGTGTTCGTTTTTAGGGACCTTGTTTCATATAACTTATAATATTAATTGGCATAAAGTCATTCTTTAGGGCTTTATCACCCTGTTAAGTCTATAGGACCTGAAGTGATAACAACACTGTTCTCTCCTCTTGGTCAATATTTATATGGGTTTGTCAATTTTATTGGTTTTTTCAATTTTGACTTCATTGATTTTTCTCCATTTTCTATTTCAAATTGATTTCTGATATTTAATTTCTTCCATTTTGGCTAAATTTCTTCATATTTTTTCTAGCTTCTTATAGTGGAAGCTTAGATAATTAATTTAAAGTTTCTTTTTCTTTCCTAGTATAAACATTAAAAACTTTTTTCCCCTCTAAATACTGCTTTGGCTGCATCCACCATTCTCTGTCTGTTGGGTGTTCATAATCAATCAATTATAAATATTTTGCAACTTTTTGTGTGATACTTTTTATTCATGGGTTACTTAGAATAGTATTAGATTTACATATGTTTATGTATTTCTAGTCATATCACTGTTAATTGGTTTCTATCTGAATTTTATGACCATGAATTTCAACTTCTTTGAAATATGTTACATAGTATACTGTCTGTCTTAGTGAATACTCCATTTGCAATTGAAAGTGAAGCATAATCATCACTGGTTGAACGGAGTGCTTTATATATATTAATTAGGTTACATTGGTAGATAAATTATTCAAATGTATATGCTTACTGATTTCCTGAATTGTTCTATTACTCAAAAATACTGTCATTGTTATACAGATTGTAGATTTGTATTTTTTCTCTTTTTTATGGTGTATTTTGAAGCTATATTAAATACATAATTAGAATTGTACTTAATAATAGTGATTACTAGTTAATAATACAGTCAATACTAGCTATTTCTTAACTAGTAAATTGACTCTTGGTGAATTGACTCTTTAACTTTAGTCCATATCTTAAAAACTACTTGATAGTAACAGCCATTTGATGTCTTCATATTTTATCTTTTCTTTTTACTTTCAACTTATTTGTGCCTTTATATTAAAAGTATAACTTCTTAAAAGAGGTTGTTTGCCACTTTAAAAAAGCAACAAGTCTTATAATGTCTCCATTTTATTGGAATGCTTACATTTACATTTAATGTAACTATTCATATTTTGGAGTTTAAGACTGTCATAATATTTGCCTTCTAAAGGCTGGGAGTTTGGCTCAGTGGCTTAAGCGCCTGCTTGGTAGGTGTGAGGTTGTGAGTTTGATCCCCGGTACTTACCAAAAAAAAAAAAAAAAAAAGACAAGTTGTCTTCTATTAGTTTATCTTTTCCTTCTTCCTTTTCTATCTTCTTTTGGATTAATCACGTTTTTTCAGTGTTCCATATGATTTATTCCTTTGTTTGAATATATCTGTACCTATGTATATTTTTAAAATAACTTGCTATAGGCACTATTTACAATAACTAAGATGTGGACTCAACCTACATGCCCTTCAACAGATGGCAAGGGGTGAATAAGATAGATAGATAGATAGATAGATGAATGTTTGGTCATAAAGAGGATGAAATTTGTTACAACAAAACAGAGGACATTATGCTAATTGAAATGAACAAGGTATAAAAAAGACAAATCCTGCATAAGCTAACTCATGCAGAATCTAAAAATGTTAAATTCCTAGTAGAATAGTAGTGACTGGTTTGGGGAAAGCCGGCAAAAAGGAGGTGAGGGAATCTTGAATGAGTATATATATAACTAAGGGTATAGTTCTAGTTTCCTCTTGCACAGTACAGTGACTACAGTTAACATTAAAACACTGTCTATTTCAAAATAGCTAGAAGAGATGATTTTGAAAGTAAACAATGAAGCAATAGTTTTTAAGGTGATGGATATGGTAATTACCTTGACTTGATCATTATGCAATGCATATGTGAATTGATACATCATATAGTATCCTATAGATATGTGTAATTATTTGTCAATGAAAAGTTAAAATTAAAAAAAATTTAAAAGAAGTTGCTGTAGGAATTTTATTTTGTACACTTAATATACTACAATTTATCTTCTATTATTATTATAACACTTCATGTAAAATACAAGAATGTTGTAAGAAAGGGCTATGATTGAGACATATCTTACTATACATATGCTATAAAACTGAACATAATTTTTATCTTTAAGTATCAACTGATTTCAAATAATACAAGAAAAATACTCATTTATTTATCCAACACTTTCTATTTTCATTCCTTTCCAGAACCATTTCCTTTCAGCCTTAAGAACTTTAACATTTCTTATAGTACAAGGATACCGGAAACAAAGTTCATTAGCTTTTATCTGAACAATGATTTCAGTTTTGTTTTTGAAAAATATTTTAAAAGAAGAGATGCAACATAGATGTCTGAAGTAAAATTGTACTCCTGCATGCTTTAGGGGTCCTGGTACATAAAATACTGTTTTATGTACTTTGATTTTGAGTCTGTGGGTAAATATCTTGTCCATATTCCAGTTTTTGTATTAATTCTTAGTTCTGGAAATGGTTTTGACTCCTAAGATTTGGCAGTAGAGTGAAGTAGACAGATCCTGTACTGAGAAGGCACTGAAATTTCTAAATTGAGTTTATCAGGTCTACTAAGTATTGTTCCCCAACTGCTCTTAGCTTTAGCCCTGTGCACATGTAATTTCAGTTACAGGGAAGGATGTGAATTAATATGCAAATGTGAAGCTCCCAATAAATCCAAGTGGAATATTTACCCCATTATCTTCATGAGGATTCATAAAATGTAAGATTATTTGAAATGTAAGATATTAGTTGTGTCATAATTATTAAAAGAAAGTACAGTGGTATCATGATTCACGAACTTAATTTGTTTCACAATTTTAGAAAAGATGGCCATGTTTGTGTTTGTGTGGGAAACACGGCCATGGTCATATTTGTTTCCCAATGCAGAGTTTATAAACAAAACCAAAATTTTGCTAAACACTTCTGTGTGTGAATCAAATTGTCTGCAAACAAAAGCATTCATGAACCAAGGTACCACTGTATTTCCAAATCTTGGTGCAAAGGATATGTACTACAGTGCTTATTTCAACATTACTTAAAAAAAAAAAAACATGGAAACCATTTAAATGTTATCATTTGTAAAATAGTTATACAAATTAGGGTATAATCATATTGTGGGATGTTTCATAGAAAATAAAAAAATGTAAGCCTACATAAGCTAATATGAAAAATATATAAGAAAGACTATTAAGTAGATCTGCTGCAAAATTATATGGATGGTAACTTATGTAAACTTTATTCACCCGCAGGGTGTGTACCATTTATAAGAGTGATAAGATAGAGGAGTGTGATAGGGAGTAGTTTGAAAGGAATTATCACCTTCCCTCTAATATTTTAATTTTTATCAAGGAGAACATATTCCTAAAATGAAACATATTCCTAAAATTAAATATATTCCTAAAATGAATATATTCCTAAAATGAAATTTTCAGTAAGTTTGAGAGACACACAGTTCAACAGATCTGGATTCATAGCCTGCTTTGTCATTTATCCTTGGCTATATAACTTTATAACAATATTTAAATTTTCTAAAATTTTGTAAGAAATGTCATGATACTTAAATGAGATATCCTATATAAATCTCTTTAAAATATCAGGAATTCAACAAATAAAGATAGACTCAATAATACTGAACATAGGCTCTTGTCCTTTCTACAAATCCAAATAATCCGTTACTTAACAACCAGAATAATTCTTCTTAGCTCACTCTTATCTTGTTTCTCTAGTTTTTTCTCATAGACATGGTTTCTAGCTATGTAATCATTTCTATTGCTGACAGCATATACGAATACATTTGTCAATTATGTAGCTGCATATCACTTGTGCAGTATGCTGTATACTGGAACATACTTTGTTCTTGACCTCTAGTAACTCTAAAAGTGTATTGATTTTTTTTCCCTAGTCTGAAATTTTGAGCTAAGATTATACAAAGTTTAGGCAAGACTAAGTCATCAGTGTTTTATACAATGTGTGATATCACAAAATATTGTCTGTAGCATTATCATTTACTAAAAACTGCTCAAGTTTTAACTGCTCCAGTTTCCTCTTGAATTTGACAAATAACACTTTTTAAATTTTTGAATGAAAAATCACTCATTGTTGCTCAGAGTATTTGAAGCTTCGTGTTTCTATGCTCTGTGTTTTTGCTTTACCCATTTTTTGTTAATGACTCATAGCTTGTCTTTATTCTCTTTTCTATCTTTAGCTCCCTCCCTCCAAAATATATAAAGACAGGCAACAGACGGGGGAAAAAAAGACATTTTGAGATATTTGGAAATGCTTTCTTCATTTAAGTATGCCTTAGAAATACTAAAAATATTTATTTGACAGAAAAACACTGAAATTCAAGAACCATTTCTATTTTTTCTGAACTAAAAAAATGTAAAAGCATTGTTAACATAAAAACTATAATATGCAAGGCACAAAATGTTTGAAAGCATTAAAGATTAGAACGTGAATGCTGTAGTTCAGGTAAAAGATGACTCTTGAATTACATGGGACTAAGTATATTCCGAAAAGATAGAAAATATGAAACAAAAGAAGAAATAATAGTAATCTTCTTGCATTTGAATTCATTCTTTTTTTAAAACTGGCTGTTTTGGGAAGGAGGTTATATCAATAGTCAACTCACAGCCATCAAGCAGTAAGTATGATTGTTGGGAAAAAAATGATGCTCCCAAGACAGCAATGTGACTACATTTGTCCTTTATTTTTATAATTGCTGATGAATCTTTACTTGCTTAATTTTCTTCCTTTTTTACTATGATATTCTGATGTAATTTAGGACCACTTTTAAATGTCCCGGAAGTAACATAACTAAAAACATAGCCATTTTCACTCTCCCAATCTCACATTACTTCCCTTAACATCATCCAACCACACCCTGTCTCACTAACACCCCCTACTCTATCCATAAAAGACCCAGCTCAATAAAACTGAGATCCTGAGGTCTTCAATGACATGGACTCTCCTTTGAAGTTACTGCGCAGAAAGCCCAAATTCAGGCTGTCACTGCTTACCTAACAATATTAATCAAAATTAATTAAGCCAAAATTTACAATGTGTATGGTATGTAAAAAACTTATTAGGTAATTTCAAATTTCTTTCCAAGATGCAATTCATACTCATACCAATAGTGTATTAAAAATAAATTGCTCTACATCTTAATTTGATGGCTAACTATGGGACTTTATTGTGGTGTTAACTGTCAATCTTATTGGGTTTTTGTTTGTTTGTTTGTTTGTTTTTTTGTGGCACCAGATCGAACTCACAACCTTGCACCTGACAGGCGCTTAAGCCACTCAGCCAAACTCCCAGCCCTAGTTTTTTGAGGCAGGGTCACACTATGTAGCCTTGCACTTGCGTTGTAACCCAAGCTGGCCTTGAACTCACAACACTCCTCCTACCTCAGCCTCCTGAGTGCTGGGATTAAAGGCGTGCGCCATCACACCTGGCTTCAATCTTATTGTTAATAGGGTGATCAGATTTTTCCAATGCTTTTTAGATAATCATGTTTCAAAAGAGAAGTCTTTCTATATCATTTACTCAATATTTTTTGGTTATACAATTTCTTAACATTTATATGTATTATAAATGTAATCTCTAGAGCTGAATCTTCTCTATTGGTATAGTGTACTTTCAGAATCTACAAATGTCATATTTAAAAGTAAAAAATATTTAATAGAGTTAGCATGTTTTTTAAATTTTAAATCTTTCTCCAACACGAATGGTTATGTTTTTCTCCTTTTCTCAATACTCTTTCATGAATGTGTATTATGAAATGGAAATCAAATTTACTTTAACATTTTACTTTTCTATAGTTTATTTTTTTCTTTATATCATTTATGCCTGGGTTATTTCTAGATCCTTTTTTTCTGTTTCATTAATCATCTTTCTATTTTTATACCACCTATGTATTTTCTTATTATTTTAAATATCTTGATATTTAGAAGTGAAAAAATAAAAAACAAACCTAATTGACTTAAATTTCTAGTAAACTACAAGGTAAAAGCATGGTTTTTGTTACATAAGCACAGTGAGTACCTTTACCTTTGAATTCTCCAGCTGCTTTTTTTATTGTGGCACGTTAGTTATAAGCAACTTAAAATATGCATCTTATTTTCCAAATTAATATCTTAATGGTGAAATTATTTTTGTTTTCCATTAATAGTACATTCTTTTCTATGTTTATTCTGCATTCATCTAAGCAATAACGACTCATCTATAGTTAGTATCATAACACTAAGAATTTAGACTCACTTTCATCTTTGTAATATCAGCTTGTTTTTTAACTTGAGGTTTAGAATATCAATGATTGCCATAATCTTTTACTCTAAGGAGTCTCTGATGTCCAAGATTGATCATCCTCTTTGGCTATACAGCCTCTGCTTTCTAGCCATTAAGCAGATATCAAGTTTTAGTGGCAGGAGACCTGGGATAATTCTAGGCCACATTTAAAGCAAGAGTATTTACTTTACTTGAATACATTCACATATCTGATCATTTTTGGAGGAGGTATCTCTAGTTATCTATTAATGATTTACATTTATCTACTGAGTTTTTGTAATTCTTTTGTTCTCTGACAAACTGAGAATAAAATTATTATATGGAAAAAATTATATGGAAATACAACACACACTTAAAAATGGTCTTGTAAAACACTGAAATCTAGATAATTAAGACTTACCTCTATTTCTTTTCTTAATTTTTCATGTGTCTTTTTTTCTTCTTCAAGAAAACAAGTTGTTTCAATGATAGATTCTTTTACAGTTATAATCTTATTCTTTAGCTTTGAAATATCTTCCTACGTGTTTATAAAATTTAAAATATACAAGTGAAAAAAAGAATGGTCAATATAAATCCAAGTCTGTGTTTCCATAATTAAAGAAAACTAGTCATATCAAAACTTAATTTTGATAAGGATTAAAACATTACTTCTGTAAGTATACAAGATAAAGAACTATTATTTGAACAAATATTAGATTTGAAAGTACTGAACCTAAAAACAAAGTAAGACATAAAAGAAAGTGGTAGTTATGAACTTATGATACAATTGCCTGGCAACAGTACAGAGGTTATTTTTTAAGTCTCCAGAAAGAAATGGTAAATATTTTAATTTTGTATCTTCTAGGGTATTCAAAAAATGATAGTAGAAATACCAAGATGCTTACAGTATTATTAATTCAGATTGTTTGCCTAAGAGCATTAAGCAGACTACACTGATTTGAAGTGGTCTGGATCAATTAGTAAGGAAGCTAGAGCCTCAACACCAGTGAATTGCATGTTCTTCAACAAATTGATTAATTGTTCACTGTGATTTTCATCTGACCACATATTTTTATAAATCCACAGGGACTTGTAAAAATCTTCCTTTATGCCTTTTCATATTTGGGATAGCTGTTATATACCTCATGTACTTATCCCAGTTTTTGAAAATTGTGAATACAGAATAGTTATGGGTATTTTATTAACTTCATGGTGAAGTTTTTAGTATTTGTACTTACAAAGAAAGAGTAACAGAAAAAGTTTTGTTAAGTAATAATTCAAACCTGAATTTGTGTTATTCTGTTTTCTCCTGGATTTTGGAGATCTTCCCTAAGTTCTTCTTTCATTGTCTTCAGTTTTTTAATGAGATCTCGTTTTTCATAAAGTTCAGTCATAAATGGCCATTTTCTTTCTATTTCCCTCAAACTATCTTTATGTGCCTTTATTTTTACATAATATGCATTATATCTTTTCATCTGTTCATCAAAATCTTCTTGGGCTGTTGCTATATCAAATTTAAGCTTTATATTTTCTGTATGTAAGGACTTGATTTGAATTTCCAGGGTTCCACATTGAAGTTTGGAATTCTCAATGGCAGCATCTTGCTGATAAATTTGCCTCTCTGTTTCTTTAGTTTCTGCAGAGACTGCTGCTATCTGTTTTTCAAGTTCATGAAGTTCATTCTGTAATATATTTCAACATTATCATTATTAATTCATAGAATTCAGCATGAGAGTAAAGTCATTGTTTTGGTCCATAATGCATGTACGAAAATAATATAAAATATGCATTTACCAAATATAGAAAACTGATGTATACAATAGAAGGAAATATGCATTAGCATAACAACTATTTTATAATCTCAGAAGAGTCTCTGAGTTATATACTTCTTACTTTTTAATATTCATTTGTTCTTAGGATTAGAGATCCCACTCGACCCAGCTATTTCCCTTCTGGGTATTTTTCCAGAAGGATTGAAAACCTCATGCCACAGCAATATATGTACGTCCATTTTTGTGGTACCCAGATCTTTGAAACAATCCAAATGCCCATCAACCAAGGAACGGATAAAAGAATGTGGTATTTTTATACAATGAAGTACTACCCAGCTATCAAGAAGGATTACACTGAGGCTTTTATAGGTAAAAGGAAGCAACTAGAGACCATACTCATAAGTGAAATAAATCAGATTTGCATGTGTAAATATCATGTCTCCCTAGTATAAGAAACTGAAAGAATAAATAAGATCCAAAAGGTACAATAAAGATTGCAAAAGGGAAAGAAACTGCTCAAAAGGAAAGAAAACTTGGATGGGGGAAAGGAAAAAAGAAAGGGAAAAATGTGTGTGTGTGTGTGTATATATATATATATATATATACACACACACACACACACACACACACACAAAGATAGCTAAGATAATGGTACTACTAATTCTATTAATTCATTAAAAGGAACAGTTAGTGCTTCTATTGTTTGATCAATTTTGTATGCCTATATCTGGTAATCTGAGCAACTATTTTGAAGGTAACAATATGCAATATAATAACCATTTTTAATTTTCTATCATCTTGTTTTGAAATTCTGTATCATTTTTTATTTTACTTTGTTTTATTTTATTTTTTGTGGCACCAGGGATCAAACTCACAACCTCGCACCTGCCAGGCAGGCGTTTAAGCCACTGAGCCTAACTCCCAGCCCTAGTTTTTTGAGACAGGATCACACTATGTAGTTCAGGCCGGCCTTGCACTCGCGTTGTAGCCCAAGCCGGCCTCGAACTCACAACGCTCCTCCTACCTCAGCCTCCCGAGTGCTGGGATTAAAGGTGTGCACCACTATGCCTGGCTTTTTTCATTGTTTTTTATTCTCTTCAAAATAAGTATTTTTTAGAACTATTCATCTAGTTCTAAATATTAAAATCTCATCATTTTGCTTTAACATTTTATCTGTAACAAAAGATACTTAACACTAACCCTAATGTATTTATTGGTAATAGAAGTACACATTTAAGAAAAAACATTACCTATAAAAATAATTTTTAAAAAACATGATAAAAACGATAAAGCCTTGAGTTAAGGATCAAAAGATCTAGGTTCCAGTACCTTTAGTGCTATTTCCTGGTTTGCAGTGTATAATCATGTATAGCAAACTTACCCACCCAAAACTCACTTTATTTGTAAAATGGATATAAAGATATCTATTTTGCCTCAGTGGGGCATTTGGCATTGCTAACTGGTACTTCTGTGTTAAAACCTAGTTTTCACACCACTATTCTCTCATTTTCCTTAGCTATTTAAATATTCCTTCTTGTTCAAAATGATTCTTTCAAATATGGGTCCTCCGCAGAGTTCAGTCACTATAATTTCCTCTTCTCACTCTACATATACTCCTTGAGTAATCTCATCCATATTCACATTTTGAGGTATGTATTTTCTGTTGATTTGTAGACTATATGTGGTTGTTGAGTTGTGTATTTGGCTAACAGGGGCCATCTCAAAATAATCATGTCCAAAATTCAGGCTAATTCTTCCTCCTTACCTAGCCTGTATCCCAAAATCAGACTAATCTTTCCTCCCTCCCTAGTGTTGTATCTGGAATCTATTGCCAGGAACACAGAACTTCAGTGACATACAACACATAGGTGTTTATTACTGACATGCTCGGGAGCAGGTGGGATTGGCTAGGTGATTCACATTGCTAGAAACAGTGGGGATTGGCTAATTTTAGGGTTAGGGTTTTAAATTGGTTCTGCTGATCATGGTTATGTTTGCTCAAATGTCTGGGGGGTGGGTTATGCTTGTTTTAAAAATTGCTTTCAAGAAGAAACATGTAAGAACTCTTAAATAAGAAAGATACTTTCATTTAATTTCTTCTCTAGAATTTTCTGAAAAAGAATCCAATTGTTCCAAATGAAACAAGCAGTTTTCCATCCAGTAAATCCATGTAAAAGGCAAAAGGCACAGATGAGTTGATAAAGCCCTAAACAGTTGTCATTATTATTCCACGTGGGTAACAAAGCTGAGGCCCTGGGGTGTTAAATGATAAAAGTAACACATCTAATTAATACTGAGAGTTTTGTTTTTTTGAGCTAGGATCTCACTAAGCAGTCCAGGCTGGACCTAAACTTGTGGCAATCCTCCTGCTTCAGCCTCCTGAATGTTAGGATTTCAAGTGTTCATTAAACTTAGGAATGCTTGGTCCTGCAGTTTCTAATTTTTTTTTCCTCTACTATACGAGTATATAGGTATATTATGTCTTCTAAAAATAGTTAAAATTGAAATTTAAATGTTTATATTCAATTAAAAAAATTTATGGGGGTTGACTGGTTATAAAATTATTTAGGTTGGCTTGAACTGGGCTCACTGGGGTGTCTAGTCTCTGTGTTATGTGTATCTTATGCATCAGCAGGCCAGCACAGGAACATCCTTCTCATGATGATAGCAGATGTAAATGAGTAAAAATTCAAATG
Source organism: Dasyprocta punctata (assembly GCA_004363535.1). NCBI lineage: Eukaryota > Metazoa > Chordata > Mammalia > Rodentia > Dasyproctidae > Dasyprocta > Dasyprocta punctata. Next base: position 25,430 of record RJWM01006838.1, on the reverse strand, counting down.
TTTGAGTTTTTGAAGTTTTTGCTTGAATCTTATCTGCTAACACCCTAGCTAGTCATATGCTCAAACTCAAGAGTCCAGGGGCAGAAGTGTGTTCACCCATGATATGACAAAGACTGTGTATAAAAAGATAGTTGAAAAATTGGGACCAAAAATGCAAATTAACACACCCTTATATTCCCTAATGTAGTTAGCAGTACCACCTTAGGAAACATCATTAATTCTTCCTTTTTCTTTATTAAACTGTTTATCAAATTCTGTAGATCCTCCCAACAAAATGATTCTGATGAATCCTTTCTTTTTTCTATAGCACTTATTAAATGAATTAATTTGATATTTAAATAACTTTAATAATCCTCAATTCTCTCTTCTAATATACTCATTTTCTTCAAATAGATTTGTAATGTTGGAAAGAAGGCAGTGTGTTAAAAAACAAAAACAAAACCCAGAAAACAAAAAACAAAACCTCTACTCTTTTCCTAGGGGGAAATAAAAGAGGTAAGTACAGTGAAAAATATACTGATGAACATGTATTTTTATCTTCAGATCTTTTATGATTGATACATTGTGTCAATTTGAGAAGTCTAGGCATTTAACTAAATACCTCAGCAGCTCTACTTCCTAATGTGTAGAGGACATGTCCTTTCTTCTAGGATGTTGTTTATTGTGTCAACTTGAGAAGTTTAGAAATTTAACTAAGTGACTTAGCAAGGGCCAGGGCCCTCACTTTGTAAACATCCTGAGCCTGTGCAAGAGAGCTTAGAGATGGTGTGAGTGCTACACTCCTGAAGGTGGGTAACCTGTATACAATATAAGCAAGGAAAAGAGCTTGTTCTTCCCTCCCCTTTTTTTGCTCTTGTTGCTTTTGCTGTCTTCTACTGCCTTGTAGTGTAGCCTGTGCCATGCAACCCTGCCTTGGAACCAGCTGATTACAGACTGAAACTTCCACAAACTGTGAGATAAACCTGAAAAACATACTCTATGTTACACCACCACAAAATTACTTATGGTTCTATGAGTGTGACAATGTTATCTCAGGCCTCTGTGAAGTTTCTCATTCTATTTATCTGGTATATCAAGCTTCTCATCACCTAACCATTAAGTATATCCCAAATACGCAATTATTCAGGTGAACTCCTGCTGTTCTTTCAAACTCAACTTTGAAACAATCCTTCTTTTATGATCACTCCTTCTTCAGTCCTCAACCTGTATTGGGTTCATGCTTCTTTTGTTGACTGTACTACCCTGCATGTAATTATTTCTTTGTCTCCCCCAAGTAGGAGACAAGCAGTCCATAGGTAAGTACAATGTTTAACAAAAGCTTAACAGAATGGAGGCTCTCAAAATAAGCAAAATAATGTCTGTAAAATTCTTTGAAGACTTAGTTTTACAGAAAATTACATAAATCTAAGGCATTATCATTGCTATATTCTATTGCATAACTCAATAGAAGTGAATAACATAATGCAGATATTTATAAGAAATCCTTATTACCACATTTATAAAATCATATGTCTGTTGATACATTAATACCTAAATTCAAAATAGGCACTATGCTGTCCACCAGGACCTCACACAATATATCTTACATGTATTTACAAATTCACTTATTTAATGGTTATGAAAATCATTTTGGGGGGGCATGAAAATCTTTGAGGTAGGTTCTATTAGCCCTCTTTTACAACTGAGGAAACAGACATAGAAAAATTCAACTGCAGAGCTAAAAATAGCAAATCTGGCCCTTCAAACAAGGCAGTTCAGCTCTAGAGCCTCTTTTCATTTTTACAGTCTATTTAAATAGCAACTTCTACAAAACACAAATATAGTTTTTATTTTCATTTCCTTAGTCACTTTCACAGAATACAGTTATACCTAATTATGCTGCATGCAAAGACCAAGAATGGCTCCTATGTTCCTTGTGGTGAGATTATGAATATATTATGAAAGTGCTGAAATATAAACAGAAGCAACTAGAATGTTCACTGACAACTAGTAACTCTCAAGCCATAATTTTCACTGGCTTACAATACAACCTTCTGTGAGTTAACATTTTAGAAAACAACTATTAAATACAAATACGGTAAACTAATTCTATGTAACATGTCGTGCTTCACATATTTATATTGCAGTCTGAGAATGATGTTTTTGAATATTTATATTGCATTAGGGATATAAAATGTTCCACAAGCGTGGAATACTCATGTAGTTTTTATGTAAGGAGAAGAGAAAAATTTAGAGTATTAATTTAAAATTGATCTCAATATTAAGTATTCTTAATAACCTCCCTGTCATTAAGAAAACTTTGAAATAATGACATTTAAAATATTACGTGAAATAAGTTACCTGTAAATGGGTCAGAGCTTTTTTGTTTTTTTCTATTTCTGATGTTTGTGATTGTTGTTGCTTTGCAACTTGCTCTACAACATCAGTTAATGAAGATGTTTCTTGCTGACACATGGCTAAACAAAATAAGGTATAAAATTAAATGCAGATATTTTAAGGTTATGCTTGTTTACTCAAAATCATGATAAACTTGATTCTTTTCTTCTCATAAACAAAGTTTAGAATTTAATAATCTTCCCATTCTGACTCTGAATAAAACCAAAGTCAAAGGCAAGAATTACAGACAATTTAGAGTTTCACATTGCAATACTACACCTGTTCCTTTAAGGAACAGTATATTTTTACTGTCCTAATTTTTTTGCCCAGGCCACTTATACCTACACAATAATTACAGCACAACCATAACAATTTAATAGCAATTATAGTATTTATATATATATTTTCATTATAGCCCTGTAGTTTCACGTTGTTGTGCCTTTTGCAAGCACTGTATAAGTTTCTTCCTGGTGAAATGTAACTATTTCCTTCTATTCTAATTTGCTATTAATCTTAACACAATTGTCTTTTCATGCTTCTATTTTTACTAGTCTTTTAATTATTCCTTAAGATTACCTTCATTAAGAACTTCATCATTCTTTTCTTTGTTGCCTGACATTTTTTGTTTATAATTTCTTTTTTCCTTTTTGCTTCACTGTCTTTGTTCCTACAAAATAATTGATATTGACAATTTCTTCACTTTTCCCTGTTTTTTCCCGCTGTATATTTGTGACCACCACATATACCACAGGGGTGGTAATGACTTTTAATCATTAATACAAATAATTAAAACACAATGGTTGAGAGACTTTGAAGGAAAATAGAACAATTCTGTATTTGCAAGTTGGTTCTCCAATTTTCAGCTGTTACAGTGTCTTCTTTGATCCTTGGTGCCCTAATTTATAAAATCTCATGGGGCTACTGTAATAAAGTAAGATATATATCATGTTTAGCACATCACCTACCATATACACAGTAATTATCATGAATTAGTAGCAGGTACCTTTAGTACTATGATGAAATAGGCTTTAAAACAATAACAAGAATCTGTGAGAAAGTTTCAAGAATGCTTAGCAATTTCTCCCATTAATATATCACAGATGCTTCAATCAAAAATCTGGTAACAAATTTACTCAACTGATTACACGGTAAGTGCTTTTATCATGGTTACTTTGTGCTGGACACTACTCTAAGTACTGTACATAAAAAAAACCCCAGAAATATTATATAGTGTTTGCTCTATGCCTGGTAATCAAACATTAACTCATTTGACTCTGTAGGAAAGATGCTATAATTTTCATTTTACGTAAAAGTTCAAGACACAAACAGATCAAAGAATTTATTCAGGTAACTACTAAGATGTTATTTGAATTCAGGTGTTTCGGTTCCAAGTTCATGCTTTTAATTCCAGACTCAAGTATAATTATTAAGGGAAGAATCTTGTTTTTATATATCACCCCAGTATCAAACTATTCTTTATTCTTTTGTTAGAATGTCACTTGAATACATTTCCTTTTTGTTTTGTTCCTTATGGTGCTGTGGATTGAACTCAGGGCCTTGTGTGTGCTAAGCATACACTCTACACTGAGCTACACCTCCAGCATTCATCTTCCTCCTTTCTAGTCCCACTACTACTTTCCACTTTCCTTCTTTGGGGAACTATTTCAGTGAACTGCAACAATGAAACTAGCGCAACTCCTACAGATTTTCACCAAAGTTTGCATGACTAAAAAAGCAACCCAGTAAGTTTTTCTTACTCCTAGTAAGTTCCCAAGAGATGTCACCTTCCTGATGAGTCCCATTTCTGTTTTCTCCAAATTGATGTAATTTCTACAATCTGCTTAACACACTGTGGAAACTACTCCCACTATCTACTGTATCTCTGAAATCTGTTTTCAGAAGCCTAATACTCCTAAATCACTCTTCATGAAGACCTATCCTTTTTCACCTTGGTAAGGCTGTTAATATGGTACTGTGTAACTGACTCTTCAACCCTTTTATATTCCTCTATTGTGGCTTCTGAAACTCAAGATCTATCTTCAGTAAAATCCTAAAGTCAACCTCTTCAGTGAATTTTCCTTTCACCTTTTTGCTTTTCATCCTCAGTTGACAAGGTCTAGATATGAGATTTTCCTGTTACTATTTACCACTGCTAAACTATGCCCTTTTATTTTTTAGAAAAACTTTTTAGTTTCTTTAAAGTTCATGCCATTAGACAAAGCTTTCCCTCTCCCTGTTATCAACTGACTTGTAGATTCCCTTTCCTCACCCCTAGATTATAACATCTGATGTACTATTTCTAACTACTCATATTTTTTTGAAATTTCAACATCTACACAGATGGTACAAGTTATAGTTTTGATAAATAATGTTCCCTAAAGTTTCATGTACTGAAGGTTTATTCTCAATACAGTAATGTTCAGAAGTAAGGCTTTTGGGATTATGAGGGTTCCAATCTCATTAGTAGTTTACACTACTGATGAATTCATAATTTGATGACATTGAAAGGTGGTAGAAACATAAGGAGATAGTATAATTGAGGAAGTAGGTACATGGGGTGTGCCTTATCCCTAGACCTTTCCTCAGTCTGGCTCTGTCTCTCTCCAGCTTGGCTACCATGAGGTGGAAGAGCTTTGAAGTCTGCTACCTCAATATTCTGCCTTACCACAGGTCCACAGCAATAGAGGCAGCAGACCATGGGCTGAAACTTCTGAAACAGAGTCAAAATACATACTCCCTCCTTTAAGTTGATTTTCTCAGGTACTTTGCTCCAACAATGAAAAGCTACCACAGTTTATCTAATATCTGGCTTCTCTGATGCAAATTTTAATTAATTTTTAATTTTCTAACTCATTTCATCTAGTATTTTGCTTATTAGAGCTCTTCAATCACACCACAATTTCTAATCCATTGATTCTTCTCTGTTTACATGCCCCCTCAAGTCCCTCATGTATTCTGACCTCTTTCCTGGCTTTGATTCTTCGCATTCACCTCACTTCTCTGGTAAAAATGTAACCCAGTGCTTCACTTATAGGCATGTAGCTAAATACGCTTTTTAAAGACACAACTGTGCTGTGATCTCAGTGTAAACTCAAAATAATTTATGGAAGGTGGGTCCTTGACTGGAAGCCCTTAGGATTCATCAAGTTTCATAGATTATTTCATTGCTTGTCTTCAAATCTCCCCCTCAGCTCTCTTTTCTTCCTCTTTCAGATGACAACCTTTTATTTAACTGAGAGTAGAAAATACCAGAGAGATCACTAAACTACTTCATCTACTAGTTTTTCTGCACCTGGACCTACTCTACACTTTTCTTGAGATGAATAGTCTCTTTCTTTTCTGTACTCCTTTCTCACCTGCTCATGGATATTACTTCTATGAATCTCTACTCAATATAATTGCCCTCTTCATATAGTATATTATGGCTCATAACTAGATGACCCCCCCCAAAGGCATCATGGGCTCATAGGTGGGGCTTTTGGGAGGTGGCTGGATTAAGGTGTGTGATGCTGGGCTTAATGGTGTGTGATAACTAAATTGGTTTAGCATAGATCTGGGTATAGATAATGAAAACTTGACTCTGGGTATGAGTGGCACTAATCAATAGGCTTATAACCTGGATGGGCTACAAGGGAAAAAGGAAGTCAGACTTTCTGATTTCTGTTTGCCACTCCATGAACTCTTTCTCTTCTGCAATGCTCCTCTGCCATGCCACCTGGTTTTGGAACCAGCTGACTATGGACTAAAACCTCTACAAACTGTGAACTAAATGCACATTTCCTTCTTTAAGTGTTAGGTATTTTGTCTCAGCAATGAGAAAGTAAATAGGGACAATGTATTATCTCAAGTGACTCAGCATAAATCAATTACTACTACTACTACCAGCTTTGTTTTGATACCACTACTTTAGCTGGTGACCCACTCCTTTGCTCTTCTTTATAGGCAAGATATTTGCTGTCTACTTCCTTTATTCTCATTCTTTTTGAACTCACTAGAATCAAACATTCACCACTCTACCTTTAAAGGTCTTCTCTATAACTTCTCATTGTCCTCACATTCAATGGACAAGTTGTCTTCATCTTACTTGACCTAATATCATCATTTGCCACATTTAACTATGAATGACTTCTCTAAAACACCATATCTGGTCTGTTTTGCTGGCTTTTTCTTACTTTCTCACTTTTGTTAGAATGCCCTAGTGCTTGGTCCTCACTTCCTTCTCATTCTACACCTTAACCCATCCCGTTCTATAATTTTAAAATCCACTTGTAGGGAAGGGGAACCAGAGACAAGGAGAAGGGAGGTAAGGGAAGAAAAGAAAGGGGTTGTAAAAAGAATTAAGATGTGCTATATATAGTACCAACTCCTCATGATGAATGTAACTATGAGACACTGTAAATATATAGTAACAAACATAAAAATTTGAAAGACAAAAGTTCACACATAGGTTGAGAACTCCAGAATTTATCTCTCTTGAACTACACACTCGGACAAAATTGCCTCCATGATACTTCCATCTGAATTTCTAACAAGCATTTCAACTTAATAGGTTCCACACTGACTCCATCTCAGTAAATTACAAATTCATCTTTCTTGTTTTTAGACCTCAAACTGCAGGTTAAGGAAGTCTCTAGAAATATGCAGAATCCAGGGAAATAAAACTAGACTTGCCCAAGATTATCACAAAAGAGAATTCATTGTTGGTGTTTCATAGGCCCTTTGGGAAATCCTCAAAGATACTTCACAAATATACTGTCCAAGGTGGCTGTCCCACTTATCCTACCCAACAGAAAAGCTGGAATCCTGACTCTTTCTTTTTTTTCTCTAAACAAGCATTATTTTTAAACCAAAAAGAGCTTTGTAGTGGGTTGAATAATGTCCAAAAAAGATACATTCATGTCTTAACCCCAGAAAAAGTGATGTGACTGTATTTGGAAAGGGGTCATTGCAGATATAATTAAGTAAAAGATCTTGAGATCCTGGACTTAGGTTGAGCCCTAAACCAATGACAAGTGAGACTATGCAAACAATGACCATAAAAATTTATTATCTGACCCACAACCCACATTAACCAACCTAGGAAACCAAACCATTTTCTATAGTAAGCAGTCCAGGAAGCCAGTTACTATAAATCAGACTTGTAGGAAGTCAGACCACTATTTTAAGTACAGGAAGTCAAATTATACAGTTTGACTCACAACAGACAGTTCTTGACTTTTCACTAATTCTTATCTCTACTTGCAAGTTGGGACCAAACAAGGAAAGCCAAATATGCATTCCCTAAGCAATCACATAAGATTCCTCACTTCTAGTTAGCCTGCTTTACAGCTTCCCATATCAGTATCTCCAATCAGGTTGTACCTCCTCCCCTCCCTGCCCTTTACTCTGTCAAAATGCAAGTAATAGTTTGCAACCTCTGAATTACATAGTCATCTCTTCTTCTCACTTGGTTAGCCTTTAGTAATCTTCACACAGGTATACTTATAAGAGAAATGTAGAGAGAGACTTGAAACTCAGGCATACAGTAAAGACAATGTGAGGACAGAAAGATGAAACCCAGTTGTGCATCCACTATCAAAGGCAAGTCTGGAACCACCAGAAGATGGAAAGGTCAAGGAAAACTTCAAAGGGTGCAAAGTCCTGTTAACACCTCAATTTCACAATCTAGTCTCCATAACTGCGAGATTAAGCTTTGTTTTGCTATTCAGGTCCAGCCTGGGGTATGCCTTATGTTTTGCATTTTTTTTTTTTTTTTGAGTAAAGAAGAAGTCTTAGGCTACACACAAAATATACAACATAGTTAATCTGTGTAAGTAATAAAGCTTCCTCTTTTGTATTTTTATCACAACATTAAAAAAGCGTATACTGGCCACAGCTAAACCACCCAGTTTGTGGTTGTTATGGCAGCCCCAGGAAACACAAGCTTGCATCAAGGAAATTTGCATGTCATGTGGCCTTTTCAGTAATAATCCATAAACATTACTGTAAATAACTTAGAAAGAACTCTTCAGTTTTTAAAAAAATTCCACTTGTTCTAAGATTTACATGGTTGCATAAGAATGTCAGAGAATTTCCCCAGTACTTCTTAACAGTCAAATCCTATCATCGTCCTCAAAATAAGTACTCTAAATTTCTCTGAAGATAGGCAGTAAAATCAAATAATTAAAAGATACACTTTCTCTAATCTCTAATCAAGTAAATCTCTCCATTTGCTTTGTAAATTATAAATGACTAATTCCCATATCATGATTAATGCTTAGGGTTAGGAAACTACTCTTCAGTAAGTCTGCCTGTTGCTGTTCTACCAGTTGAACTGTACAATCTTCCATGAGTTGTTTCGAAACCTGTTTTTGCCAGTTGTGCCTGATACTGTGCTTTTATAATTATATGTGCCTGATACTGTGCTTTTATAATCAATAAAAAGGCATGAAAATAAAATCTGTTGTCTTTCAAATCTGTTTAATATTTGGGAAAGACCCAATAAAGATGTGTGGGATAACTATAAAAGATTATAAAGAACACAGTTGCACTCAGTTTCACAAGTGCCTTTAAGTTATTTTCCTCATAAAGGAAGAAAATCTTGAGAAATGTTAGCTGATAGTTTGACTTCATGGTTTATGCAAGAGAAAAAAATGCAGAACTTCAATCAGAAGACTCAGTGCCAAGAAAAGGCCCTAGACTTTCTCACAGATTGGCAAATAAGCATACAGTCATTTTAGGTTAAAATAAAAAGTTGAAATTGTTACATTTTTTCATGATTCTCTGGTTTACCTGACTTCAAAACAAGTAAAGCTTTTTTAAAAGATAAGTCAAAAAAATTTTAAAAAAGCTTTACTTATAATTATATATAATTATATATAACATATAATTAACCTACTATAAAGTTCACACTATAAAGTATACAGTTCAACGTTTAACCAACTTTTACAATTTATTCATTATGATCCACACTGCATCTATAAGAGTTTCTTGAATGTGAAAATGTTACAGAAGCTATTCTCCTTGGTGAAGGTATGGGGATTTAAGAAAGGTTATATTTAGCTTAGAGAATCTTGAACAACCAGTACCAGTTATAGAGGTATACAAAAAGAAAAGTGTTTGTTCTAAGCAGAACAAATACCAAGTGTAAAAGATGAAATCATGTCACCTATCCAAAAAGCTATTTGAAGACCCTGGGAATAGGGAAGTTTTGTTTTTGTTTTTTTTATTTTTGTTCAGCACCGGGGATCGAACTCTCAACCTCGCGCCTGCCAGACAGGGGCTTTAAGCCACTGAGCCAAACTCCCAGCCCTAGTTTTATGAGGCAGGGTCACACTATGTAGCTCAGGTCGACCTTGTGCTCGCGTTGTAGCCCAAGCCAGCCTTGAACTCACAACGCTCCGCCTACCTCAGCTTCCTGAGTGCTGGGATAAAAGGCATGCACCACCACGCCCGGCTAAAAGGAAGTTATTTTTAAAAATCTAATTATGTATCTGAATCATCTTTAGAGGTGAGAACAAAAAAGCAAAGCAAAATGTTGCCTGGCTTGACTTCCAGAAATTTTGATTCAATGTGCATCAGGACCGAGGGTCTCAGCATTTTTTAAAAAACAATTCCACTTGTAGTTCTGATGTGCAGTCAGGAATGAGAACCACTGGAGAAGGATAAGAACTGGGTGAGAGAATGTTAGGAGATGAGGCAAGCACTGCTTGGTAAAAGGAAATGGTACATAAACACAACCTAACATACTTCCCTAACAACTTCACTACATGGAAAATACCACTCCCCCCCAACACACACATTACTGTTACGTGAAAGAATCTGACTTTCCCTACTGTCTATAAAACGACAAATATTTTAAACCTTCTTTGTAAGTAGAAGACCTCTATTTTGCTTAAGGCAACAGTTGACATAAAACAAGCTCAGGGTAAAGGGTATATCTGCCCATCAGGTGTACAAGCCACTACCCAAGGTTCTTAGGAAAGTTTCAATGAAAAACAATTGCCAACAATACTGGAGGATAGGTTCCTAGTCTAGGTTGATGCTACTGATGGGTATTCAACAAGCAGGTGCCCACTTTTTACACTTTCAGATAATCGAGACTCTTTCTTTTTAGGAAAAGATTCTTCAGCACTTATATGAACAACAATAAAGGTAAGAGGAACCTCTCCTTCCATCATAGCCAGTTCAACTGGAAGCATCCTTGCTCTTTATGGAAGGTTGGATACTTCCCCCTCTACCATAACACATGTATTTTATATAGCACCAGTACAATACTTTTCAATAAATGTTATTGTACTCTTGGAAGACAGTTAAAGGGTGTGTAATTGCACCTTTAACACAATTCTAAGAATTACTGCCTTCCACTGTCCTATTAACTGATTTTTTTAAAGGCATACAGATAGGACAAGGTGAAGGGTGCCTGTAATCCCAGTACTCTGGGAGGCAGAAGCAGGAGGATCTCAAGTTTGAGCCCAGCCCAGTCAATTTAGCAAAATGCTGTTTCGAATTAAAAAACAAACAAACAAATTTTAAAAAGTAAAAAGGCCGGAAATGTGACTGCAAAGGTTCTGGGTCCAATTGCATACATATATGTGTATGTGTGTATACATATATATATGCATATGCATGCTGTGGAGAGTTGGTTCTGACGGTGAGAGGCAGAACGAGCAAGGAGAAGACACTAAACATTCCGCCCACAGAGACCCACTACTGGAACCCCGGACTGGCCCAGCTGTCATGTGCTAACGTGGCAGGGCTATCAACGCCCGGGCTGACGCGACCCAGTGTCCCGACCACACAGCTGGCTCAGAGCATCTTCCCGCGCGACACCGCGGGCGGACTTCCTTCCACTCCCGCCGCCCAGGCCTCACCGTTCGTTCCCACCTCCGCCCCCTCCCCAGGAGCCCGCCTTCCCACCGTCCCCTTTCCGGCGACTAGCCCGCCTCCTTCCCGCGGACCGCCTGGCTCCGGCCCGAGAGCCCTCCGCAGCTCCCGCGGATGTTCCTCTTCCTCGGCGCGGGCCGGCACGCCCCACCCGGAACTGCTGAGGCGGCAGCGGGCGCGCGGCGCTGGGCTCATCGCGGGAATCCCCTGCGCGGCCCCGCCCGGCCCCGGCCCCGCCCCAGGCCCCGCCCCCCGCGTCCCCCGCGCCTCCTGCCCGAGGCCAGCTGCGGGCAGAGGGACTCGGGCGGCCGTGTGAGGTAGGTGAGAAGGTGAGCGAGCGAGTCGGGCAGGCGCCTCCGGGTGACAGGCTTTCCGCTTACTGGCTTCGCTGAGGCGCAGGGCGGGGGGTGGGACGCCGCCAAGCTGCGCGCTCGCCGCAGGCCTGTGTGGAGCCTGCGCGAAAGTTCTGCGGGTGCCGCGGGCACTCTGAGTTCGGAGTCCCCGCGGGCGGCCAGTGGGCCGTGCAGCTGCAGACCCGCAGCCCGAACCCCCTGACCCCCGCACCGGCGGGGGGATCCGGGACGCGGCGCCGAGCTGTGTATGGTAATTGACAAAGTGCAGGGGAGGGCGGGTGGTCACCCTGTCACTACCCACCAGCGAAATGAATAAACTTAAGCGGGACCCGGTGCGTGGGGAGCGGAGGTGAGCAGAGGTGGCGGGACACAGACCCGCAGCCTGGCGCTGGAGGGCAGGAGTAGACGATGAGAAAATTTGAGCGATTGAATAAAAAAGTAGGTAGGAATGAAGCCTCTGCGATCCAAAATTGAAGTCACTTTTATAGTCCTGGCCGGGTGTGGAGTACTGTGTAAATTCTGAGAGGAAATCTATTCATCTCAGCATTTCTTTCCATAAAAATGAGATTTTCAGATTCATCTCAGCTTAACCTGTTGAGTTTGAAGCCTCTCTATTTCATATGAAGGGTCTGTTTCACATGTGACTTAATATGATAATCATGCTGGAACTAATCTCATGGATCGACACGCTATAATTAGAAAATGGACTTTGTCTAAGGCAAGTAATTTCCTAATAAATTTGCTATATAAAGAAAATAAAAAAGCAAAACCCCCAGGAACTGTTGTTCTGCTGGAAAAATATACATACCTACACTTTCATAAACTAAAGGATGGCTTTAATTGTCATCTGTCTCTGATGACAAATAGACTAGCTTCTCTGAAAGGATTCTAGACTTACTATTTTGGTTACTTTGAAAGAGATCAATGCAATTACTTCTTTTTCATCCACCACAAATTTCTGTTGTAGGATCGATGATTTTGAATTCTTGCTTATGGTTATTTTTGTTTGGAGATTATTTGTTTGGCACCGAAGTATTTTTTGAAGAATTTTGTACAGTATTGGAAGATGGCAGAAGCAGTTTTGATTGATCTATTTGACTTGGAATTGAACTCTCAGGAAAACTGCCATCAGACATTACTGAAGACACTGAATGCTGTCCGATACCACCATGCTGGCAAGGCCCAGTTCCTTTGCATAATATGTTGCAGTAACATCAGTTGTGAACATGGTAATTGTGAATTGGAAAAAAGCAATAAATTTTCAGCCTTCTTGAATGACTTTGAGATTGTTAGTAATCCAAGCATGGCTGCCTCTTTGTACTCCATTAAGCAAAAAATTGATGAAAAAAATTTGAGTAGCATTAAGGTGATTGTACCAGTACACCGGAAAACCCTAATGAAGGCTTTTATTGACCAACTCTTCACTGAGGTTTACAGTTTTGAGTTTGAAGACTTACAGGTAAAGGATGGCCTTTTGAAGCAGTCCATTGAGGTAAAAATGATCACAGCTCCTGAACTAGAAAAAATCCAGGATGAAATAGAAACGTATTTGAGAAGTCTACCAGCCCTGAATGGAAAATTAACTGTTATTACATCTCCTTTGATCCCAGGTATATTGAACACTATCTGCTGTTTTTACCGTGTACCTCAAAATCCAGCCTTTATTCAGAGTTCAGAGGTTGATCACCTTTCTCCCATCTTTTCTTTTAACTCTTGTGGTCTTACTTTATTTATTTATTTGTCAGCATCATTTGTACCAGCTAGTTGTCATGGTTGGCTTTGTGAGTCAGGGGTGTTAAGAGATGATTTCTTCAAAACAACCCTAAATAAATAATGTGCTTCATGCAAATTCAACTTTAAGACAAATCCTCCAACTCTCTTTGAAAGTGAAGCTTCTCACCCTGAAAATCTTCTGTTTAGAAATTCTGAAACTTCGACTCATTGACACTTTCATGGAAGGATGAAATTATTTATATAAAGTTTCCTTTCTTGGTTAAACAGTACTTATTGTATGCTGTATTCCATTGGGTATAGCAAAGAGATAGAAGAACAGCATTAATCCAATAGGGAAGGTAAAACAAACAGCAGTATGTAATAACATGTGGGACAAAGTGCTGTCAAAATTAAAAGCTGAATCAATAAGCACAGGCTAAAATGATCAGGAAGGTGTAATTGGAGAGACTGGCTTTTCTAATGCTTTATAATGTTTTGTAGAACAGCTTCTTAATCTTTACTATCTATCTTCAACAGACATTTTCATACATGGATTTACTACAAGAACAGGTGGGATATCTTACATACCAACCCTTAGCTCATTCAATCTCTTCAGTAGTTCCAAACGGAGAGATCCCAAAACAGTTGTTCAAGAAAACCTGCGTAGGTTGGCAAATACTGCCGGATTTAATGCAGAGAAATTTTACCGAGTAAAGGTAACATTTTGTTTTGTATTTTGGAAGATCTAAAGTATATTTTTGTCTTAGCCTGTAGTCTTGCTTCTAGTATTTCCTTTAACATTTTAGGATAATGCTGTAGTTGTTTTTCTTAGATTTGTACATCATAGCCTAAAGATCAGCTCTATGATATGTATTTCACCTGGAGCTCCTCAATTCTAAAATTATGGTTAATGCTCAGAGTATACTGTCTCTCTCTCTCTCTCTCTCTCTCTCTCTATATATATATATATATATATATATATATATATACAGACACACACACACACATATGTGTATGTATCCTGAATTGTGGATGACAGAGGCCATAATTCCTAAATTAACCCTAGGGAACCCTACAGGCATAATGGGTGGGATATTGTTTTGTTCCTCACAGAATTCTAGCTTTATGGAATGTGATTGAAATATACATTGAATGCTTAAATTAAAAAATTTACTACAGAAAAGGACACATTGTCATTAATCTTCCTCAAAATACTCCCCCTTACTTTTTCCTGAATGTCTTTATGAGGTATGATAAAAAACTTGGTGAATGTTGCTGCCACGTGCTATCCAATGGAAGGGAAAGAGTGCTTTAAAAACATTATGGGGTGTCCTCATTCACCCTAGTCACTGGATCTGGCGCTGTGTGACTTCTAGTTTTCCCCCCAAAGTCAGAATGACCATGAAAGGTGAGTGTTTTTAGTCAATTCAGGGTAATGAGGCAGCCATAACAGCACAAATAAAGACATCCATGAAAAAGGATTTTCCAAAACTACTTCGGACAGTGGCAAGCATGATGGGATGTTTGAAATGAGGGCAGTATTTTGAGGAGGATTAATAGCATTGTGTATTTTTACTGTAGTTTTAAAATTTAAGCATTTACCATAATTTCCATATCATATCTCATACTTGAATCTGGAGAATTAAAATTGATTTGATCATTTAATTTTCTTTTTAAGTGAATTTACAGTTTGTGGAAAATGTTGCAAGTAGGGATTTATCCTTCTTAAGTGGTATCTTCTCCATTCATGATTTAAGTCTGCTTTCCTTTGAGTGAAATGTGTAAGAGATACTGCACTTGGTATTTTACTATGTCTAGAAGTGGTATATTCATTAGATTCTCATACTGTTACACTAATTATTTAATTTTATACTGAAATGAGTACTTTCAGTAAAGTTACGAGAAATCTTATTTTCAAAGCATTTTTATCACTTGTCTTTGGTGTTAGACTGATCATGCCAGTGAAGTCTGGATTATGGGAAAAAAAGAGCCTGAATTTTATGATGGAATAACCACAAATCAGAGAGGAGTCACAATAGCAGCTCTTGGTGCTGATTGTATACCTATAGTTTTTGCAGATCCTATTAAAAAAGCATGTGGGGTTGCTCACTCTGGTAAGTATAGTTAAACATTAAAGATTATACCCATCTTGTAGAACAGAAAAAGTTACATTTTTTTGTGGTGGGAATGACAGTTAATTATATTAGTTTGTGATAAGTATAATGATAGAAATGGGGCATACTTGTATTATAGGAGGGGACAGAAACATTAAGTCAAGTTATATGAATCAGAGTTGAATTCCCAAAGGAGGTGGTACATAGGAGGCTTCCTAATGAATCTGAATCTTAACTGAGTGCCAGTATTTCTAAGCAAGGAATCTTAAGAGACTTTGAATAATTGTAACAATCTTGAAAAAGAACGAAGTTGGATGTCTCACATTTCCTAATTTAGAAACTTACTAGAAAATTATGTCAATCAAAATAGTATGGTACTTGTCTAAAGACACACATATAAATCAATGGAATAACATAGAGTCCAAAAAGAAACCCTTAGTGTGGTCAAATGCCTTTCAACAAAATATCCTGTAGTACAAGGACAGTCTCTGCAACAAAAAATACTTGGAAATTTTTGTATTCGCATGCAAAATTACGTTGCACTCTTACCTCACATCATATTTTAAAATTAAGTAAAAATAGATCAAAGACTTAAATGTAAGAGCTGAAACTATACAACTCTTAGGAAAAATTATTAGTGTAAATTTTTATGACTTTGGATTTTACAGTGGTTTCTTAGACATTCAAAGCAGCAGGCAACAAATGTGAAAATAAATAAATTGGGCATCATCAGTATTAAAGTGATCGTGCATGAAAGGCTGTAATTTAGTGTGGGAAAGCAGCCTATAGAATAGAATAAAATATTTGAAAATTATGTACTTGATAAAGTGTTAATATCAACAATAAAGAACTCCTACAATAGGAAAGAACTAAATTTGAAAATGGGCAAAGGAATAGATGTATTGCCAAAGATAATATGTAAAGGACCAACAGATACATAAAAAGTTATTCAGTATCACTTGTAATTAGAGAAATGCAAATCAAGACTATAATTCATCTTACATTCATTAGGATGGCTAAAATTAAGACAAAGCAAAACAAAATAAAAATCCAGAAAGTAGCAAGTATTAAGTTTTGAGAAATTTGAACCCTATTGCACTGTTTTTGGGAATAAAAATGGTATAGCTACTATATAAAAAATATAAGTAATTGTTTTTCTCTTTAAAAATGTTGAAGACATAAAATACAATGAAAATTCTGATAATATTGTGATTCTTCAAAAGTGTGGAAATGATTACCACGTGATGCAGCAATTGTACTTTTGAATATATATCCAAGAGAACTAAAAGTAGGATGTAGAAGAAGTGTTTATGTACCCATGTTTATGGCAGCATTGTTTACAATATCCAACAGGTAGAAACAACCTGTATGTCTACTGACAAATAAATGGATTAACAAAATGTAAATTGTTTGATATATATATATATATATATACACACATATATATATATATATATAGTGAAATTATTATTCAGCCTTAGAAAGATAGGAAATTCTGACACATGCTACAACATGGATAAACCTTAAGGACTTTATGCTAAATAAAATAAGCCCATTACAAGAAGATAAATACTGCATGATTCCACTTAAATGAACTGTCTAAAATAATCAAATTATTGGAAGCAGGAAGAAAAATTGTGACCAGGGGTAAGGGAAGAGGGAAATGAGTTATAGATAAGTTTCAGATTTGCAAGATAAAAGCCCTGGAGATTGATTACATAATGGTGTAAATTAACTAAATGCTTTAAAATTGTTAAAATGATATATTTTATGGATTTGTTTTTGCACAATACAAATAAAAAGTTAGAAAGAGGAACTTTAAAAAGATATAATCCCAGTGGAAGCTACACATAATAGAATATTTTCAAAAGGAAATGCAAGAAAACTCTTCTACAATGTCTATGTCAGGAACTTTGTATAGTACAATCTTACTTTAAAGCCAGTATTACAGTGTAGTGATTTAATTTTATGATTCATTTATTACATCTGGGTTTTGAAAAATATACGATCTGTTCATTTTTAACTTAGAGACAGATTTCACTTGAAATTGTATGTTTTAACTTATCTCTTTCTGTTTACTAGGATGGAAAGGTACTTTGTTAGGTGTTGCTATGGCTACAGTAAAGGCTATGGTATCAGAATATGACTGTAGTTTGGAAGACATTATTGTTGTACTGGGACCTTCAGTAGGACCTTGCTGTTTTACTCTTCCCAGAGAATCAGCAAATGCATTTTATAATCTTCATCCTGCGTGTGTACGACTGTTTGACTCACCAAATCCCTACATTGACCTCCGTAAAGCTACCAGGTATGTTTGATTTAATTCTGGAACTACAAGTTTGATTATTGCTTATTAATTCTGAAATGAAAATTATTTTAGAGAACAATTTGTTACTCCAAGAACAATTTAGCTGGCAGATATTTAGGTAACTAACTTACACACAAACTCATTTTTAGTATGAAATCTGTTTTTTAAAATTTGAATTATAGAAAATGTTTGATATCTCTTAGTGATATAAAAATAAAAGAACAAACATTTGGCTTTTGAAGAAACACACTTAAGCTATAGAAAAGGTGGCATATACTTTACTTCACAGTAATTCTTCAGATAAAGTATCTTAAGTGTAATGAGCTATCAAGAAACTGATATTTTCAAAATATTTTTATTCTCTAGAGGGGTATTATTGCTTAGCAAAAATATTAGGTAGTATAAATAGCCATTTTCACTATTATAGTCTCCAGCATTTTTAACCTGTGAAATTTTGATTTTTGTTTGTTTGTTTCTTTCTTTCTTTTTGTTTTTTTTGAGACAGGCTCTTGCTGTATAGTTCAGGCTGCCCTTGAACTCACTATGTAGCCCAGGCTGACTTCAAACTTGTGGCAATCCTCCTGCCTCAGCTTCCTGAGTGCTGGGATTACAGGCATGCACCATCCCACCTGGTGAAATTTTGATTTAACATCTGCTGAAAATTATTTGTCATTTCTAGAAAGAGAAATTGACATCTGATTTGAATTGTATTCCTGTCCCTCAGCAAAACCTTACCCAAATTTGGCCTCATTTACATAAGTAGAGAGGATTGAAATTGATTGTTAAATATGAATGCTAGAAGAATTATCACTAATATTTACTTATTTTTTATATAAAATGGAAAAGCAGATTTTTTGTGAAAATGAAAAATCTGGTTCATAGGTAGAGACGAGAAGTGAAGATTAAATAACTGGAAAGCACCGTGTCTGAGACAAATGAATCTTGTCCACAAATGTGCTAATAAAACTCGAGAATTTTTAAGCACTTGATTTTGATTGTAGAATGTACCAAGATCATTTCCTCAAGGCAATATGGAAGTCTATACAGCTCTTTGTGAACTTAGGTGGTAGATGGTGATAAAAGCTATCATTTCCTGATGGTCCATGTTGTGTGAGTGAATAACAATTCACATTATCCCAAGTAGATCTTTCCTGGAATGCTTTTACAACAGTATATTTATGTTTTCATATTGCTTTGGCTATCGGTAAAATAAGCTCTTGCTATCCTCAAAAATCTTTAAGGATTCTTCTAGAACAAGGAGGAATTCTTCCACAGAATATTCAGGACCAGAATCAAGATCTCAGCCTCTGTACATCCTGCCATCCTGAAAAGTTTTTCTCCTGTGTCCGAGATGGCCTTAACTTTGGTACACAGATTGGCTTCATATCAGTTAGAGACTGAGGTACAGTGGGTTCCTCCTCCTCTCTTCAGCCTCTTTTCTGTTCTCTCCAGTTTCTGTCCTGCTTCTCATTTCTTTCTCTCACTCTTTTATGCCTCTTTTAGCCTTTCCTTCCTCTCATTTTAAAATTAATATTTAGTTTTCTTTTTTATTTCTACAAGAAGGGTTAAGTTTCCACTTTTTAGTGACGTAATAGTGGCCAAAAGTTTCATTTTTTGTAACATACTCTATTATGCAAAGAGTAGCCACTTGTTTTTCTATTTAATCAAGCATAATCAGACAGGCTTAAGTTAAAAGTATGAAAATATGACCTTTATCTCTACTGTGTACTTTACATCTTTACATTTTCTATCATAGTATCTTTATACCTTTCATTTTTTAAATTTTTGAGCAGAATTTTTTGAGTAAGGATTTTAAATTCTAAAGTAGTAAGAAATTCACAAGTAGGCAAGCTAGCTTAGTTTTCAGCTACATTTCTGTCTATACTAGAGTTGACCAAATTTTTCTTTAAAGAACTGTATAGTAAATATGCTTTATGGGGCAAATAGTATCTATATCAGCTACTCACATCTATTGTAGAGTAAATACAGGCACTGATAATACAGAAATGAATTGTATGTCTTTGCGCCAGTTAAACTTGATTTTACAAGACACCAGGTGAAGGTCCACAGGATATGGTTGGTTTGCTGATGCCTTGTCTACAGTCAGAAAGCAAGGTTCAGCATAATTTCACAAATAAAATGGTGTTTATTACAGGTGGTTTCTTAAGAGAGTCATACAAAACATATCATGATAGTGATTTAGTACTGCTTCTTTAGTCTACTGTATATGCAATTTTCCTTAAGGTTACTTTTAACTGAATTATTATTTTTAGCTTTTGTAATGTCTTTGGTTCTTTAATATAAACAAAAATGTAACAAATTTTATGATTCTTCCCTTGATATTCCAATTTTACTATTAAGGGCCTCATATTTTATTTCTCTGTATTTTACAGATACTTGACTGGATTTTTACATAACTTTTCATTCTCCTTCCAAACTGATGGCAAGGAAAAATTAACTGATTTGTGTAAAACAGAGGATTACAATGGACAATTCATCTTTAGGGTATATTTTCACTATTATTACCAAATCCAAATGATTTTTATTTAATTATAATGATAATTGACTACAAATGTATGATATTTTATAGATGAAGATGATTCTGAAATGTTCTCATTATTATATAAATCAGGAATAGATTTGTTGAACATTCATCAGGTATGATGTTAAGGGTAAATTAACCAAAATGGCTAAGACTATTTCCCTTTGAGTCCAATGCACTGCAGGAAATAAATCTTACAACTAAAATTTAATTTTAATAGCAATAGAAGAGTACAGAAAGAAGGATTAATTTTACCCAAAAGGCAAGATAGAGAAGGTATTACAGCACAAATGACACATGGGCCCAAAGTATGTATAGGTTTTTAACAAATGAAGAGCAACTGCAACAGTGGGGGAACATCATGAACCAGAGAGTGAAACTGGAAATTTATACTATGTCCTAGAGACAGAACAGTGTGAGCAGAATGAGGACTGGACAAACAGGTTAGAAATAAATTGGTAGGAGTCTCAAATGCCATGTCAAAAGTTTGAAGTTTACTTTCCAGGCAATTGGTAGGCATCAAAGGCAAGGGAGTGTTTTTATTTCCTTGTTATCTAATATGATGGATTTATACTGTGAGAGTCAAAAGCAGAGAGATTAAATAGGAGTCATCAAAAATATTTCAAAAAAGAATAGAGTCCCAATAAAGCAGTAGAAAATAAAATGGAGAATAGAGTAGGTGGTTTAGATTAGAGAGACTATCGGAGAGATGGAATCAGTAGGTAATAGAATTGAGAGGTGAGGAAGATTAGGCAAGTCATTGATGATTCCAAAATTTTCTGCTTAAGTAACTACCAAGAATACCAACAAAGTCATGGAGGAGGTTTCAGACAAAGGAAGAAGAAAATGAGTTTCACCTTACCACAGAATAAAGTACATACGGATGGAAATTTTTGGTCAACAATTAGAAATATAGAAGTGGAATTTAGGAAGGAGGTTGGGAAAAAGGTACAGATTTGCAAGTTGACTAAGCAGCGATGTCTGAGTCTGTTGGAGCATGTTAGGTCAAATCAGGATGTGCCAAAAGGCATCCCAAGGATGAAGCCTCATACAACACCTGCACTGGAGAAACAAGAAGCTGAAGCAGGAGAAAACAAAAAATAATATATCAGAAATAAAAAATAAAAGAGTATTGTCGTTTTGAAGAATCCAGAATAGGGGTGGGAGGTACTCAAAGAAATCTTCAAGGATAAAATAAAGCAAGAATTGAGAAGAAACCAGCTGTCTAATTTATTAAAGTTGTCTTTCACTAGTTGTCTGCATTAAAGCTGATGGCCAGATTCCACAGCATTGAGGAAGAAGATGCACAGGTATCTACTCTTAATTGATAGCTTTTACTTGAGAAGAGAAAATACAGGAATTTAAGTTTTTTCATATGTGTAGTTTCAAGTATATTTTTAGGCTAAAGAGAGAAATGTTAAGCTACATTTAACTTGAGAAATATATGTACTTTTAATGTATGTCGTTATGTTGCATCTTGAAAAGACTTTTGTATGTTATACCTATATTTCCTACATATATACTGTATAATAACAGCAAATATTATTTTCTTGGCATTTACAAAGAATTTAAATATGTATTATCTCATTTACCTTTGTAGCTATATGGAATGCATAGGTTAAGTGTTGTCCTTTATACTCAGATGAGAAACTGAGTCTCCTAGAGGTGAAGTTCAAAGCCACATAATTTGTCATCAGATTAGAACATATATTTTGTGATTTAAATCTCGGGTTTTACTGTTAAGGCTACCTAAATTTTATTTTTATTTTTAACTTTACATTAATATTCTTGATTCTTGCATCATTTAAAATTTTCATTGAGATACTGGGATAGGTTAAAAAACAGATTTATAAGCTGGGCATGGTGGAGCACGCCTTTAATCCCAGCACTCAGGAGGCTGAGGTAGGAGGAGCATTGTGAGTTCAAGGCCAGCTTGGGCTACAACGTGAGCACAAAGCCGGCCTGAGCTACATAGTGCGACCCTGCCTCAAAAAACTAGGGCTGGGAGTTTGGCTCAGTGACTTAAGCACCTGTCTGTGAGGCGCGAGGTTGTAAGTTCAATCCCCGGTGCCGCAAAAAAAAACAAAAAACAAAAAAACCCAGATTTATAGACATCAAGATGTTTAATAAAAAGTGAAAGTTAATATGCCAGAAGTTTCAATATTGTAATATGTGTTGTGAGTTTGCCACAGTTTGGTATCTTGTTTAGTTTAATTCTTCTGTGCATCGTATAGTCCAATGTGAAATTTAAATAAATAAAATACCTCTTTTCTTCCAATTCAGGGATGGCATTGACCACAAATAATACAGAAATTTCAGATTGATGCAAAATATGGTTTTGTTTAATGGTAGCAATAAAGATTAAGAAATAATTTCACACATTGAAAAATCTTGAGTTTCCAATTCACTGTGTATTATTTTATTTAAAGTTGTAATTTACAGAGTAGTAGGAAATGACATTTTATTTAATATGTATAATATTCCAAAACCAAATAAAATTATTTTTATTATCTATGATTTTGGATCATTTGTGCCAAAGTATCTAATGAAAAGTTGTCTCCTTATTCTTATTACTGAGTGAGAAGTATTGATTTAGTCATTCAGAACTACCAAGTTATTAAGTAATCGTGTCTTATTGTCTTTAGCTCTTATTTAGGGTTAGGGTTATTGTCTCTGCAACATCCTCGCAGGGTATAAAACTATGGTTTTGTTTTTAATTTAAGTGCTGCTACTAACTGCATGTAGGTAATGTTGGTTGTCATTTTACTGAAAGAGGAGTTAAATTTGTAAATTCAGTGATATTTCATTGCACGAATTTTGTTGACTAATTATCAAAATTAAAATTTAATAGGCCATATAGTAAGACCATGGTCTTTTTGTCTGTCGTTTTAAATTGTTAACAATAGCAACTGTTTCAGTTTTATGAAACAAATGAGATAATTTTAACACTAGGGGGCAGTGTTTCTACAAAGTAGCACTGTCATTTCTTGGCATAAAGTCAAACAAACCAGTCTTTTTCAGCCAGTGTAAATGTGGTTCTCATTAACAATCAACTTTTTATAAACATTGTGTCTAAACATGCAGACATCAATTATGCATCTTAAACAATTACTTCCAAAAGAAAGATAAATTATTTTATTTCCCTGTGTTTTGGATCCCCCTTGGGCTAGAGGGAGAAGTTGCATATTGGAAATCAGATTCAAAAGTGAGAGGCAGCATCCCCAATGTGTGTCCGCAACCAGCCACTTCCACAGAACCAGGTAGAGTGCCCCACAGTATTAGAACTGGCCCCACACAGTCAAAGAGCTGAAGTCAGAAGTTTCCCAGTGATGTTAGGGTTTCTGGGTATAGGCTGAGTCAAGAGAGATGGCTGGTGGATGACACCCTCAGACCCCAACCCACTCCCACTGCCTGGGCCACAATGACTTGTCCTCCTGGTCCTGTGATCACCTGAGCCAGCGTTGTATATGGTTCTTCCAAATGCCATCCTCCACTGAAGTTGGGTACAAACGAGATGCAGCTAGTTTTAACATCCCCCTGTTCTCAGCAAGTATACCCCAGGGGGTGACCAGAGCCCAGGCCTCACCATGGCAGAGTGACTGGCACACCCTTGGGGACTTAACCTGTGTATGTGTGTGCACGTGTGTGCGCACAAAAATGGGGGGAGAGTGTATTTTAAAATTGGTATCACTATTATATTTTAAGTAGGTAAAAACATTTAGAAACTCTCAACCACCTCACTTTTCTGTAGAACTGCTAATAACTGTTTTTGTGTGGGTGTATTTTGGGTGGGGGGTGACTCAGAAGATTACACTATGATACATGATAAAAACATAATACTCCTAGATTCAAATGCTAAAAGATGGAAGAGGACAGTGACATATATTTACATCATTTTGTATCTCAAACTCTGTGTTCGCTTGTTTTTTAAAACTTATTCTTACAATGTACCTATTTTAATTTTTGCATGAACTCAGAGTACTACAAAAGTCCAACACATTTAAGAAAGCACTACTTAATTACCTGTGTGTTTGTATGTGTGTTTCCATGGGTTTATGTGTGTGTGCTAAATGGCTGACATCAAGTGTAGTGTATAGCCTCTTTGTCCTACCTAACATAAATTCATATGCACAAACACAGTAGATACAGTGGCATTGTAGCTTTCTTTGTAAATTTTAAATAAATTGTAATTAAAGAATGGAAAGCATAGCATGTGTGTTTACTGGATGTGTTTATGGGAAACCTGGTCTAGGACACGTACATTTCCGTTATAGTTTGTGTTGTAAAACTTTACCGATGTTTTTAAAGATGAGGCAGCTGCTGTAAGCAGTGCATTGTTCTGTGCTTGGTCATTGCTTAATGAAGGAAAAAGAAATCTGCCAGTACAGCTTTTTCTGGATTAACACATTTAGTTTGAACCCACAATAATTACATGTCAACCATGTTGATACAAACTTTTCATATTCCTCTGAGATGTTTTTTTTTTTCCTGAGAAAAAGTGCTTACCTCACATTTCCTGTACCTTGTGCCAAATGTCTGAGGTGAATATGTCCCTTCTGTATTTTGAACAGGGTTTTTTGTTTTACTGGAATTTCAGAAGGTTTGGATGTCCAGCTACTATATTTTATTAAATGATTAAAATTTCTGGCAGACTTTATACCTCAAAATACGTTCCTTTCCAATTGCTCTCCATAAGTACTCTCATGAGAAACATTGGTAGAAAATAAATGTGCTGATGGTGACAATTGAGTTTTTAATTTTCATTTTTAATAAAATTTTGCTTCACACGTTTTAGTTTACATCTCATCTCGACTCCTTCACCTTAGTTATATGCTTTAATCCCCTCATCTTCTCCGTTTTCATACTTGCTATTTCTAAGTCACAAGGTTAACTTCATTTTTTGTTTACTACTTTAGTTACATTTCTAGACTTGGCTACAGAATTGTTTCTTGGATGCAGCCTATGGCCTCTCAAATACAATTTAACTCATTATCATATTCCCTCCAAAATCTGTTCCCTTCTGGTGTTATCTCACAGAATGAAATTATTAATGCAGCTGCCCAGCCAGAAACCCCAGAGTGTTTCTGAATGCCTCCCTTTCCTTCCCATACTACTGACTTCATGTGTCTACCATCTATTCTGTGTCCCTACATCAACTG
>RJWM01006837.1:62298-82582 GCA_004363535.1 Dasyprocta punctata | reverse complement strand
ACTATACCTGATGGAATCACTGCTATCTACTGGCTCAGTGGAATGTTTTACTTTTTGTGCAACTTTAACAAGGAACTTTTCTAATGACATTTGCTTCTTTTTGAGGATTTTGCAGAAATGTGACATTGCATTGTCATTAAACAGATTCATCAGTCGCACTGCAACATCTGTATTCAGGTGATTTTACACAAAATTTTGCAGTTTCCCACATTTTACACATCTCCCTAATCTCATTTGATGTCGGGGGATTGCTCTGCCTTTTGCTCCTCCTCCTCTGCAAATGAGATTTCTATAATATCTTACTATTGGGAGACTATCATCCACAATCTCAGGGAGAGAGAGAGAGAGAACCAGAACATCATTGACTCAGTTGTGATCATGTGACATTCAGGATCTTGTACTA
The DNA here is from genome assembly GCA_004363535.1 of Dasyprocta punctata. Taxonomy (NCBI): domain Eukaryota; kingdom Metazoa; phylum Chordata; class Mammalia; order Rodentia; family Dasyproctidae; genus Dasyprocta; species Dasyprocta punctata. The sequence goes on along the minus strand of RJWM01006837.1, from coordinate 82,179 downwards.
CTTACATTACAAGACATCACTCATTTATCAAATTAAAATTTATTAGAAATGTTTTCTTGTCTTGCAGAACATTCACAGAACAAGTTACTGGCAATTCTAGGTTTTACTGTGTATACACAATGGAGTGCTACTTGGTCATTTAAAGGGTAAATTTAAGTCATTTGTAGGAAAACAGATGAATCTGGAGATCATAATGTTGAGTGAAATACATCAAACGTAGAAGGTTAAATATGAAATAGTTTCTCTTATATGAGAAGCCCAAAGTATAAATAATGTAAAGAGAAAAGAAAGAGATATAGGAAAGATAGGAAACAGAGAGATAGGCTATGTGGAGATGAAAAGGGGATTTGAGGATGGAAGGAAACAGAAGAGAAGGGAGAGGAAGGGAAGTAAAAAGGTTTAAGATACAATATATATGTGTACCAGTTCCCCACAGTGAATTTATTTATTATGCACTGCAAACATGCCAATAAATAAGGGAAAAGAATAAAAAAGGTCATTTGGGGCAGTGGACAGGACTGGGAAATAAAGAACCAGCAGTAACTTGAGGGATCATAGTCTCGAGGTGGGTTTCTACCCCAGAGGCATCAAAATAGGCCTTTCAGTCAGTCTCGTACTCTACACAGAGTACTCAAAGATTCTTTTAATTGTTTGTGTGTCCTTGGTTTTTTTTCACCAGGAATCATGGTAATGTAGTCATTTTTTTCCACTTGAAAAAATAAATACATGAGATCACCAATGAGATCTAAATTAGCTTAATTACATGTAAATTTATTTAGAAGTTATGAGATTAGAAGTTGATTCTCGAAATTCTGTGTCTTGTATTTAATTCTGGTAAGGCACAAAATCATTTGGTATAAAAATAAAAATTACAGAAATGGATGAATAAGCTTTTTTTCTGTGAATATTTGATGCACACTAGATGTTACCAAAAAAAACCATAGAATTGTTCAGTACAAAAGTATTTTACTTCTCCTTATACACTTATACTACTCACATTTACATCTCTCTGTAAATTTATTGTACATACTGTCAAAAAAGCCTATACCCAGGCTCTGTCTCTACCAGAACCATTACCTATAATGGGTGATGACGTAAATCTAGGCAAATAACAAAGCAAATAACAAAGACGTGGCCTTATTTCTCTTTTGTTCCTTCATTTCTATGGTCCATCAGAATCTCTGCACTGAGTACTTCTGGGAGAAAACATGAGATCAGCTACTGTGAGGTTTCACCTGGTCCAAAGAAATGCTCTTTTGCCCTTTAGCAATTTAGGAACTAAGTGGGGTGACAGCCATCCCAATTCCCAGCCCATATGTCAGGGGAAAGGGCTGTCATATGGCTATATAATGAGCATTACTCTGTAGAGGTTCTCTCCTCTATGAGCACAGAGCACTGTGGCCTTTTCAGACTCTATATGTATTAAATTTGCTGTCTGAAAGATTTGTGCCATATGGAACCTGGTGGGACAGGCCAAAAGGACCACCCACGGTACAGCTCCTGTGGCTTTTCAGGCAGATGGACAACAGTGAGGCATGGGCTAAAGAAGTCTGTTGTAAGCAGAGTCTGACTGCATGTGGAGTTTGGAATGAGAGAAGGCCTTCTTCATTATCTGAGAAGACTTTAGAGAGAAGGTGAAATAAGGCCTATGGAGTGGAAGACACAACAGGTGTAGGGAAGAAGAAATACACTCTTATTAATTCGCTTTATTTGTGCACATGTACAATGTGGATTCCAGAGGTGAAGAAGGAGTGGGTGGTAGTCTGGATTTTTCTTTACATGTTATGGAAGCAATTTATTCTGGAAACACTTATAAAGCACCTGATGACTACCAGACACTGACCTCCATGCTGAGAAGACAATGAAGAAGAAACAAATAAGTTCCCTGTTTTTGTTCTAATGAGAAAAGATACAATGCAAGAAAATTAAATAGGTATTGCATACATTATCTTAAGCAGGTTTAATGGTATGGAGGGTTATGGAGAAGAAACACACTGAAATTGACATTTGGGTGGAGATTTGCAAGAAGCAAGGGAGTGAGCCATGGGTGTAACTGGGCAGAAGAAGCCAGAAGTGCAAAGTCCCTGAAGTGGCATCAAGAAGAGTGAGTGGGGAGGTTGTGTGACAGGAGCAAAGTGAGGAGAAGAATGAAGGTAAATGTAAGAAAGGAAACAGGAACCACAGAGCTCATGCTGGACGTTTGGATCCTAGTAAGGGCTTTGGTCTTTAATTTGAGTCAAGAGGGCTGCTAGTGGGGTCCTCTCAGAAGAGGGACACACACTTGCATTCAAATATTCCAAGAGCCTGTGTTTTAGATCTGATGTTGCACCCAGTACTGGGGATCCAGTGGCAAATGTGAAAACCATCTGTGCCCTTAAAGAGTGCACAGTTTGTTGAAGCATTTGGTCCCTGGCCCTACCTAAATGAAAGGACATGTCAAACTGGGAATGCGTGTAGGAAAGAAAGTACACAGTTGTCACAAAGACCTTAGGTGTGAGCAGCAAGTTGGTCAAATGTTTTGAGCAGCATTGGAACAGTGATCTAAGCCTTGTTCTCAGTAATGAAACCCGACCATACAGTTTCCCTTCTTGAGATAGCTTTGCAGGATGGCATTTCCACTCAAAGCCTATTGCGTGAACAGGTGCAATGTGCGCCTGTGTTAAAACTAAAGCACCTGCCATGAAAGGGGTTGACCAAAGATAAAGGAACTGCCAGGGACAGAATGCCACAATACAGACCATGTTAATGAATGAAGGGAATCAAGATGTAATGGAGATAAATCAGGATCAAAGCTGTGAAAATAACCGGCAGAAAAACGAGAACATTTTAGGTAATATTAAAGAAGCTAAAATATTATCGTCTGGTAATAAGCTGAATAAAAAATGTGCAAACAGTATCTCCAAATTAATACAGAGTTTTCTGACTATCTGAGCAAACAAACAGAGCAGTATATTTCTTTCTTCAGGGATCCTAAGGTTGTCTCAATTTTTCCTTGTGTTTTCATTCTCCTTAAGTTCCCCTTCGAAAATGACCTGGTATCTTTTTATTTTTTTAATTTTTTTAAATTTTATTTTAAAGATAGTAAAATCCAACAAAAGATGACAGAACAATCGAAACAAAGCAGTAGAACTGGCATAGAACTTTAAAGAGAGACACTATGAAAACAATAGCTACTATAGTGTATCTTGTTATTTTCAGAATAGTTGACCATTCCATCAGGGTATAGCAAAAACAAACCAAAAACAAAACACAATAAAACCAATAAAAACAGGATATGAAATGAAGAAAAATTTAAAAAAAGAAGAAATGAAAATTAATCAAAATTAAGCAAAACAGTGAGAATGATATTGGGGCTCGAAGACAAGACAGAGGACAATCCCACATATTTGCCACACTGCACAAAGTCATCTTCCCAAGAAATGCTCAGACTGCGGGCACGAGGCCTACAAAATAACCTAACAATATAAGCATTTAGTTGCTTTATGTACCTTAGTTGCTGTGAACTTAGCCAGTCCTCTGAGCCAGCAGGTTGCTTACGGGGGGTTGAGGGGGAAGTCGTTGATTCATAGCCCTCGTGCTGGTAGGCCTATGGGACACACATCTCTTTCTCTCCCAGGGGTCTGCACAGTCGCGCACAGTCACCAGGGAGGCAGGCGGGTTTTCTTCTGGTTGCTGCCTCTCTGCCCTACATGGCGGGTTCTCAAAAGGCACATCATTCTCTCCCAGCAGTCTGCACAGGTTGCGCACGCTCACCAGGGAGGCAGGCAGGTTTTCTTCTGGTTGCTGCCTCTCTGCCCAACAAGGCGGGTTCTCAAAAGCACATCTTTCTCTCCCCGACCTGGTATCTTTTTTGTTTGTTTGTTTGTTTGCTTGTTTTGTTTTGTTTTTCATATTGGGGATTGAACTTACAACCTTGCACTTGCCAGGCAGGGACCTGGTATCTTAAAGCATTATTAATTTTCCTGAACATTCGGGTACTTTTTGTACTAGCAAGAAAAAAACAACAAAGAACAAGACAACTTAGTTCTCATTTATGTTTCTAAACAAAGTTTTTATCAGAGAAAATATCTAAATACTTTAAGCTATAAACTAGGGATTGGCAAATATTTTCTGTAAAGATCCTCATGGCAAATTGTTTAGGTTTTTCTGACCATCCATCTCTGTTGCAGTTACTCACATCTTCTATTGTAGAACACAGAAGCAGTTAGACACAGTATGAAAACCAATTAGTATAGCTGTGTCCCAATAAAACTTTATTTATAAAACCAAGAACTAGGCCAGATTTGGCCCTTGAGCTATGGTTGGCCAATTCTAGCCTTCACTTACCGTCTGCCTTGTTGAAGATTCTTTCACTTGAAACTTAGTGCTTTTGAGTTAAGGCAATTCATTTTCATATTTATTATGTGTCATTTTTTATAACTAGATTAACAGAAAAAATGTTTACTGTTTAGAACTTTTCACTTCTTGTTTTTTTTTTATTTAAGAGAAAAAAGACAGAAAAGAAAAACAAAAGCAAAAGAGACAAACAACAACAAAGAATCCAATACAATAACAGTATAGGTTTACAAAACAAGATGATAGGAATTTGACAATGGTTATAATATTACATATTGTTACCTTCAAAAGGATTGCTTAGATGAACAGATACAGACATGTAAAATTGATCTAATCATATGAATATTGACTGTTCTTTTCCAATAACTAATACATTTAGTAGTATGGTCATTTTAGCTATCTTTTATGTCTTTTTCCTTTTCCATTCCTTCTTTACTCCTTTTCACTTTCCCAATTACTTTTGCTCTTTGAGCAGTTTTTTACCCTTACACAGTATTTATTGTAGATTTTGGATCATATATACTTTTCCGTTTCTTACACTAGGGAGACAATATGGTAGTTACACATGTGGGTTTGATTTATCTCACTTATGAGTATGGTCTCAAGTCGTGTCCATCTACTTATAAAAGTCTCAATGCAATCTTTCTTGAGAACTGAGTAGTACTCCATTGTATAAAAACACCACATCTTTTTATCCATTCCTTGATTGATGGGCACTTGGGTTGTTTCCAAGATTTGACTATTACAAATTATGTTGCTATAAACATGGGCGCACATATATCACTGTGGTATGATGTTTTCAGTTCTTCTGGGGAAATGCCCAGAAGCAGGATAGCTGAGTCCAGTGGAATCTCTAATCTTAGATTCTTGAGGAAATTCCATACTGACTTCATCAGAGGTTATGCCAGCCTAGACTCTGACCAACAGTGGAGAAGAGTTCCTTTTTCCCTACAGCCCCTCCAGCATTTGTTATTGGCTGATTTCTTGTTCTTGGCCACTCTTTCTGGGGTGAGATGGAATCTCAGCGTTGTTTTAATTTGCATTTCCCAAATGACTATTGATGCTGAACATTTTTTCATATATTTATTTGCCGTTTGCATTTCTTCATCTGAGAAGTGTGTGATCACCTCAGATGCCCGTTTTTGGGTGGGGTTCTTGAATTGTGGGTGCCTGATTTTTTTTTAAAATTCATCATAAGTTTTAGATAGAAGTCCTTTGTCTGGGGGACAGTTGGCTAAGATATTTTCCCAATTTGTGGGTTTTCCTTTCACTCTGTTGGAAATTTCCTTTGACATGCAAAAACTTTTTAATAAGATGAGATCCCAGTTGTTGATTCTTGGAAGTGTTTCCCATGCAGTTTGATTTTTGTTCATGAACTCTTCTGCCTACTGCTATGTTGTCAGGATTTTTACTTACTTTGTCATCCAGCAGATTTAGTGTCTCTATTTTAATATTTAGATCTTTGATCAATTATGACTTTAGTTTAGTGCCTGGTGACAAACATGGATCTAGTTTTAGTTTTTAGCATATGGAAAGTCAGTCTGGCATATGGAAAGAGGCTATATTTCTTCGAGAGTGCATGTTTGGTCCCTTTGTCAAAGATGATGGATGATTGTGTTTTATAGTTCTGGCTGTATCTTCTAATCTATTCCATTGATCTTCAAGTCTGTTTTTATTCGAGTACCATGCTGATTTTATCACAGGAGCTTTGTAATATAGTTTCAAGTCGGGAATTGTGATGCCTCCTACATCATAGAATTGCTTTTGCTATTCTAGGTCTCTTTTGGTTCCAGATGAATTTTAGGGATGATTTCTCTAGCTCTGTGAGGTATGCAAGTGGTTCCAGATGACTTTTAGGGATTATTTCTCTAGCTCTGTGAGGTATGCAAGTGGAATTGCATTAAAACTGTATGACAATTTTGGATGAATGGCCATTTTCATAATGTTTGTTCTTCCTATCCATGAACAGGGAATATCTTCCCATTTTCTGAAATCCTCTACAATTTCCTTTTTCAGAGTAATGTAATTTTCACTGTATTGATCTTTTACTCCTTTGTTAGATTCCTAAGTATTTCATTTTTTTGAATGTTATAGTGAAGGGTGAGGCTTCCCTTATTTCTCTCTCAGTGACTTTGTTGTTTGTGTACAGAATTGCTATTCATTTTTGACTGTTGACATTCTATCCAGCTACATTACTGAATTTGGTTATTACATCTAGAAGTCTTTCAATGGATTTTGGGGAGTTTTCTATGTAGAGCATCGTATCATCTGCAAATAATGATAATTTAACTTCTTTCTTTCCTATCCTTTTTCTTTTTATTTCTCTCTCTTTTCTAATTGCTTTGGCTAATGTTTCCAGAACTATATTGAGTAGGAGTGGTGATAATGGACATCCTTGTCTTGTTCCTGATTTTAGGTTGAAAGTTTTCAGTTTTTCTCCATTTAGTAAGATGTTGGCTCTTGGATTATAATATATGGCCTTTATCAGGCTGAGGTAGAGACCATCTATTCTGACTTTCTGTAGGGTTTTTATCATGAATGAGTGTTGGATTTTGTCAAAAGTTTTTTCTGCATCTATTGAGATGATCATGTGTTTCTTGTCCTTGGCTCTGTTGATATGGTGTATTACGTTTATTGATTTGCATATGTTGAACCATCCCTGCATTCCTGCAACGAATCACACCTGATCATGGTGAATAATCTTCCTGATGACATGTTGTATTCTATTTGCAAGTATTTTATTGAGGATTTTCACATCTATGTTCATTAGGGAGATTTGCCTCTAATTTTTTTTTTTTTTTTGGTTGGGTCTTTCTCTGGTTTTGGTATTAGGGTAATACTTGCTTCCAGGAATGTGTTAGGGAGACTTGCTTCCCTTTCAATTTCATTGAAGCGTTTGAGGAGTGTTGGCATTAAGTCTTACCTAAATTTCATGTAGAATTCAGCAGTGGATCCATCAGGACCTAGGCTTTTCTTTGTTGGTAAGGTTCTAATTGCATTTTCAATTTCATTAACTGAAATTGAACTATTCAGCAGTTTTGCATCTTCTTGATTTAGCTTTGGTAATTCATTCATTTCCAGGAATCTGTCCATTACTTCTGTGTTATCGAACCTATGGGAGTAAAGATTTTTTGAAGTAGGTACTGATGATCTTCTGTATTTCCACAGGGCCTATAGTGATTTCATCTTTTTCATTTCTTATTGCATGGATTTGAGTTTTTTTCTTTCCTCTTTTTGATAAGGTTGACTAGGGGCTTATCAATTTTATTTGTTCTTTCAAAGAACCAACTCTTGAATTCATTAATTCTTTGTATTGTTTTCTTAGTTTCAACTGCACTAATTTCTGCTCTTATCTTTATAATTTCCTCCCATCTTTTGACTTTGGGTTGACTTGCTCCTCTTTTTCTAGAAGTTTTAGGTACAGCATTAGGTTGTTTATGTGTATTCTTTCCATTTTTCTTATATGAGAGTTTAGTGCTATAAATTTCCCTCTGAGAACTACTGTCGTTGTGTCCCACAGGTTCCAGTAATTTGTATTTGCATTTTTGTTCAATTGTAAGTATTGTTTAATTTTTTCTTTAATTTCTTCTGTGACTCATTGGTTGTTTAGAAGAGTGTTATTTAATTTCCATGTGTTTACAGGATTCTTTTGGGGAATTTTTTGTCATTAATTTCCAATTTTATTGCACTATGGTCAGATAATATGCATGAAATTATTTAGATTCCTTTACATTTACTTCAGCATTCTCTGTGGGCTAGTATATGATCTATTTTAGAGAACAACCCATGTGCAGCTGAGAAGAACGTGTATTCTGATAGTGTTGGGTGGAACACTCAGTACACATCTACCAGGTCAATTTGTTGACAAGTTTGATTCAGTTCTGTTATTTCTTTGCTGATTTTTTGTTTGGTTGATCTGTAGCTTTGTGACAGTGGGGTGTTAAGATCCCTTGTTACAAGTGTATTATTGTTTATTTGGTTTTTCATATCTATTAAGATTTGTCTTACATAATTGGGTACTCCCATGTTTGGTGCATATATATTTATGATTTTAATCCCTTCCTCTTGAAGTTTTCCCCTAACAAGTATGTAGTGACCTTCTTTATCTCTTTTGATCATTCTTGGTTTGAAATTCACATTGTCTGCAAACAAACTAGCTACCCTTTGCTTTTTCCTGGGTTCTTGTTGCACAGAGTATTGTTTTCCATCTTCTGAGGTTTAGTCTATATATTTCCTTTTGAGTGAAAAATGTTTCTTGTACACATCATATTGTTGGATTTTGTTTCTTAATTCATCCTGCCAGTCCATTTCTTTCTATAGGTGAGTTGAGACCATTTACATTGATTGATATAACTGACATGTACTGACTTATCACTGTCATGTTATCTTTCTTTTGTTGGTTTTCTACTTTTTCTGTTTAATTGTTTGCCCTGCTTAGTGGTTTCCTTTTGCTATTGTTCTTGGGATTGTAGTTATCTTTGTCTTTTTCTAGAGTGCCTTTCAGTACTCTTTGTGGTGTTGGTTTGGTGGCCATGAATTTCTTCAGTTGTTCTTTGTTGTGGAAGTATCTTATTTCTCCATCAATTTTTAAAGATAGTTTTGTAGGATACATCAATCTGGGTTGAAAGTTGTTTTCTTTCAGGATTTGAAATACTTCACTCCAAGCTCTTCTTGACTTGAAGGTTTGTGTTGAGAAGTCTCCCATGATTCTGATAGACTTTCCTTTGTAGGTGATCTGTTTCTTTTCTCTGACAGTTTGTAATATTCTGTTTTTGTGCTGAATTTTTGATATGCTAATTATTATATGTCTGGGTGAGGATTTTTTTGGTTTTGGTTAATTGGGGTTCTGTATGCATCACTTACCTGCATATCAGATTCTCTTCCCAAGTTTGGAAAATTTTCTGGTATTATTTCTGCAAATAGTCTTTGCAGGTCATTTGTGTTGGCCCTGCTTTTTTATTTACACCTATCGATCTTATATTGTTTCTCTTGGCATCATCTTGAGCTGTTGAACTGTTTCCTGGTTCCTTGTGATTTTTAAGAGATTTTTTATTTCATGATCATAAGTTTCCACGCTGTCTTCAAGGTCTGAGAATCTATCTTCAGCTTCATTCAAGTGGTTTGCCAGGTTTCAATGGAATTTTTATTTGCCTGAATATTCCTTTGAATCTGTTTCATGCATTCTAATTCTGTCTTATATTGTTTAGTTTCCATCATTTTCTAATGTCCTCTATTTTTTTTATCTAGATCTTCTTTAGTGACACACAGCATTTCTTTCATGATGCTTCTGATTTCATCTTTTACCTGAGAGATTATTTCTGATCTGATTTTCTCTATAGCTTCATGAAGTTGTTTCTTTACTTCAGTTGCTATCATTTCAGAAAGTTCAATTGTGTGATTCTCAACATCTTCCATTTCAGTGTCTCTTGGGTTTTTCTTGGTGGCTTGGAGGCCTGAGACTGCATCTTACTCTTTCATTATGTCATTTTCCTATGGGACCTATGTGACTGGCCATGGAACCTTCCAATGGGTTGCACTGAATCACTGTGCTGGGTGGACCTTCAATTCTCCAATATCCCTGTGGATAGCCAGGGCACATCCCTGAACTACAGCACTGGAGCCTTGCGCTCTGTGACCTGTGAGGCTGGCCACATGTTCCCCTGATGTACTGTGCTGGATTGCTCTGGGAATCTGGGCTGGGCAGAGCTTGGATTCTCCCTGTAGCTAACAAGAGCACACCCCTGGAGTGTGTTACCATGGCCTAGAACCTGGCTGAGTGGAGCTCAGAACCTCCAGGACCCAGGTGGCTAGGCAAAGCACACCCCCAGAGTGTGGCATCAACAGGACCTTGCATCTGGCTGGGAGGAGTTCAGAGCCTCTGGAGTGCAGGGCTAGCAGTAGTGCACCCCCAGCATATGGTGCTGGGGCCTTGCTCCTGGATGGGTGGAGTTCGCAACCTCCAGGTCCTGTCACTTGGTTAGCTGGGCTGCAGCCCTGAACTATGGAGCAGGGTCCTTGTGCTCTGATGGGCAGAGCTCAAATTCTCGAGTACCTGGCTATGCTGTTCATTCTCTGATGAGCGGCTCTGGGGCTCTGGACTCGTCTGGGCTCGGTACCTCTGTGTCCTGTGAGACTGGCCAGATGTTTCACCGATGGTTTGTGCTGGGACGCTGGGCTAGGCAGAGCTCAGATCTTCTGTGCAGCTAGCGAGGACTCACTCCCAGAGTGTGGTGCCGAGGCCTTACACCTGGTTGGGTGAAGTTCAGAACCTCCAGGACCCAGGTGGCTAGGCAGAGTGCACCCCAGGATTCTGGCACTGCTGGAACCTTGCGTCTGGCTGGGAGGAGTTCAGAGCCTCTGGAGCGCAGGGTTAGCCAGAGAACCCACTTCTTGCTTTTGTTTTTTAAAATTTTATTCTTGTGTGGACCTCTAGGACAGATTCAAGCATGTCAAACCTTTTTATTGTCTGCTTTCCTTTCCCTGAAGAGAATAAAAAAATGTAATTTTGGTGTCATTTTTATGGTATAGCAGCTATGCTATCAGTAGTTTTCCATTGCCAATGTAATAAAAAAGTGAAAATTAATTTTGTATCATTTGAATCAAAGTATCCCAGTGCCTCTATATGGTACTAAAGTAAACTATAAAATTAATGGAATATTACAATCTGCAAGATGCTCTTTTGTGGAAGGAGGGAAATTGGCTCATCCTCCATGGTTTGCAATGTTTATAGCAACAGGACCAACTAAATCTGCAATTAAGGGTAAAAACACCACTCGAAAATGGACTTGCACCATCCCCTCATTGAGAGCAGGAATCCCTATCAGAATATTCAGTTTCTTTCTGGCTCAGATTAATGCTAAGGTAAACAAATGCTCTTGCTTCTGAATCTTGCACTGAAAAAAAAAAAAGCAGTATTAAAAAAGAGCAACATTTACTACGAGCCTGGAGAAGAGTGATTAAAATGTGGACAGCGTGTCAGTGTCCCTGAGCTGGGTGACAGCTGCCAGGGAGATTGAGCCCAGCATACAGCCAGGGCGAGCTTTATTGGTAAACTGCTCTGCCGAGCCACGGATGCACTGCATCCATTTCACAGGAGCATCTGTTGCCGTATTTTAAGGCTTTATTCCACCAACTCTAACAAAGGCAGAGATTCTGCACCACAAGCATCTACTCTTCCAACCAGAGGGGCTTTGTGTAGGTTTTGCAGGGCCGTGACCACAAACTTTCATTTCTGGAAATGAACATTGCAATTTTTTTCCCCCTTCATTTTGTTAGTACCAAAAACATTTTCATTGCTTGTACAATCATGTCTTGTTTAGGAGGCAGAAATTGCCTTGAGTTAGGTTCTCCTTTTCAGCAGAAAGAAAAAAACGAAGGCTTCTCCTGAGCCTCACTATTAAGACTGGCAGCGGGCATCTTCTAGGTATTTCCATGCTGGCCCCAATTTGTGGAGACAGCCTCCTCAATACCATGACATTTTCTGATGACAACAGCTTCAAATGGGGCTGTCCCAATGCCTCTGATATATCCATTTAAAAAGAGAAGCATGTAAAATCCAGATTTGAAATTCAATAAGGAATTCAGGCAAAAGTCTGGCTTTCAGGCCATCTTTCTGGTACATGAATAAATGAATAGGCACACTATTGCATAAAAAAAAAAATTCTAGATAGCAACCAAAGGACGCCTTGCTCACTAAAGTTTGAAAATAGCCCCGTCTGGAAAGGTATGCTTTTAGACTAAGAAAGCAGAAAAAACTAATTAGACAAGAAGCAACCGTGAACAAACATGTTAGCAGAATCAATAACTGGAACTGATCAGCTATTTCTTTAATTGTGCCAGCTGGGCGTCCGGGATGTGCTTAGCAGAGCATGATTACCAATTTCTATCCCACAGCAAAAATCTTTTTTTTTCTTTTCTCATCCTTTATATAAATAAAGGACCATGCCATTAAACAAAGTAACAATAACACTAATTTTAAAAACTGAAAAAAATTAGTGGAAAAAATGAGACACCCGATGTAGCATAGTATTTGATGAATAATGAGGAAGGGGCCAAGTGAGTACAGTATGCCAATTGTGCTCATAAGAATCTGAACTATCAAGGAAATGTAACTAATTTCTTAATTTAAAGGCCATTACGTGCTCTTTGTGCTAAGCTGCATTGTTAAAAAAGTAAGAACAGTTTGCTGTGCTGTTTTAGCATGAGTTCCATAGTTTGCTCTCAATTGTAGAGCTATGATTGATCTAAGCCCCAAGCATTGTGCCGTCTTCAAGTTGAAGGGCCATGTAGTACAGTTGTCTGGTACTATTAGAAGGAATTAAAACAGACTACGAGTTGTGTAAGTAAAAGGAATAGAGAAGAGAAAGATTTCTCTAGTTAATTCAAAGAGGAAAAAAATCCTAGTGCAATTGATTTGTACAGTTTTTTCCCCCCAGTGACAGCAAAACAAAAGTCTGTAAGCATGTAATAGACTGGAAAGACTAGTGTTCAAAGTCCAAGTTTAGCTGTGTATAACCAAAGGAAGCTTATCATCTCTGACATATTGCTGTGGGAAACTGGCCTCTTTAGGGCACTTGTAACCTGAAAAAGTGACATGTTAAAGGAACTATGTACACCGGGAGTGAAGGGAAAACCAGAAAATACTGGAAGATTCTGATAAAAGTAAGGGTTATCTGTTGCTTATTCAAAACTTAGAACTAAGATGTGTTTTCCTAGAAAGAAAATGTTCCCTTATTTTATTTTGAACACAATGAAGAACTCATAATAATAAATGTTTTGACACATATTCTTCTAGTTATAAAGGGTTTGGGGGGCAGAAAGAGAGTGAAATCAAGTGACAGAGGATCTCGGATCCATTATTATTGTTTCATTTTTTGAGTTGCATTGTCCTCCCTTGAGTTACATAGAAGACTGCTTTATTCATGATGGCAGGAAAGACTGTAGCTGCACTGGGTTTGGTGATGCCTGGATTCCACAAGACCTGGGGAAGAATCCACCTTCTTCCATGATGCTCACAAAGGAGAAGCCCCGTCCTGCCTCTCTTCATCAGCAGCAGTTCGGTTCAACTCATATAGCTTTGGAGCAGTTCAGTTCAATTCAATAGGTTTATTTTGTGACTACTATGCACCAGCCTACTGTAAGGCATTTATCTATAGACAGCCCACTACCCTCCAGTCCCGGATAAAATTATATGTCCATTTGAAGCTCTGTGAAGGCAGAGGGAACCCAAGTTATTCCTCTGTGTGCTATGATCCAGTCTGGAATGGAACTAACCCATTTCTTTCATTATTAGCTTGCTTTGTGACTTTGGATAAATTATTTGACTTCTCATAGCTCATGAGTCTCATTTATAAAATAAAGAGTATGATATTTGTTTAACTTGTAATACTTCTTTTTAGGAAGAAAAAATAAAATTACAAAATGATACTAAGCATAGTACGACAAGTACCTGGGTTTTCAAGTCACAGAAGTTTATTTTTTATTACAGTAGCTTCTAATAATTTTTGTTTACATTTTTGATTTGTTTTGTATTTTTGAGACAGGGTCCTACCGTGTTAGTCCAGGCTGACCATGAACTCACTGTATAGCTCAAGCTGGCCTCACTCATGGTGGTCCTCCTGCTTCAGCCTCCCCAATGCTGGGATTACAGGTATGTGCCACCACTCCCAGCTAGATTTTGTTTTAATCCAGAGTTATTGACTAGATAAAGAAGGGTGATATATACACACAACGAAATACTACTCAGCCAGAAAAAGACATGGAATTTCTATTATTTGTGATATTATGGGTCGAGCTGATGAACAGCATATTAACTGAAATAAGTTGAGCAAAAAAAGATAAACAACATGATTTTACTCAGGAGCAGAATGTAAAAGAACTGAACATACAGAAACTGACAACAGAATAAAGATTACCAGAAGTGAGGAGAAAAAAGACGAGAAGGGAGGAGAAGATATCAATAACCAGGTGCAAGTTTGTTGTAGGTGACAATGTTCTACAGCATAGTAGGATGCATCCTATTAGCAAAATTTCCTATGTGTCTCAAAATAAAAAAGAGGAATCTGAATTCATATATTATAAAGAAAAAAAAAAGAAATAGTAGGGTGGTGGGTATATTAATTACTTTGAGTTGATCACTACCCAATGTATAGCATAAACAAATGATCACATTTTCCTCGTGAGTATATACAAATACTATATGTCAATTTAAAAAATGAAATAAAATAATGAGTCATGTGTGTGAACCTCAGCTTCTTCAGGTTGAAAGTGAGAGGATCGCAGGCACCAGGTGCTCAGACCTCCTCCTCAAACACGGAGTCTGGGAGAGTAGACGGTCAGCATCAGGCAGCCCCTGTGGTGCCCACGCCCGTGTCCGTTCCCAGAGAAGAGGCCTTTGTAATCACATTGTGCAGACATTGTCTAACTAATTGCATCAGTCTGTACAACGAGGAATAGAAACAAGTAGGAGGTTCAGAGAATATAAATGCGTGCTCTACTGTGCAGGATTTTAGGTAAGTATGAATCCTGTCTTTTGGGGGGGCAGAATAAATGATCTTTTCTATCTCACCTTCACAGTGATGTCATACTATTTAATATTGAATAACTTGTATACCTTTTGCTGATTTCCTTCCATCCCCATAACACTTATCACTGGTTATTATACTACTCAACTTAGTATTCACTGTGCATATTGCTTTTTGTCTGTGTCAGCTTATAAAATAGAAGGTCCTATTGGCTATTACCTGGTCACAAAATTTAGTCAATGTATGAACAAAAGCTAAAGTCATTTTAATGTTCACTAAGTTGCTTTAGAGAGCAAGTGTTTGGCAAATATTAACAGAGCAGGGCATGTATATTAGGTAGAACACGATTTTCCTTTTCTCTGTCTATTTAAAAGGTCAAAATCATTTTTTTGGAAAAAATGGTTAATCATAAACCTTTTGCCCATTTTTTAAAACTTTGGTAAAAACCATATAACAAATGACTCATCATTTTAACCATTTTAAGTGTACAGGGCAGTCATATTGAATACATTTGTATTGTTGTGCAACTATCACCAACCCTCATTTTCAGAACTCTCTTCATCTGGCAAAACGGGGACTGTATACCATCAAATATTAACTCCCTATTCTCCTTCCCAGCAACCATTGGCAATCACCACCAGTTGTTCTTTATAATTTTTCTACTCCTCATACTTCACATAAGTGGAATAATACAGTATTGACTTGTTTGTGACTGGCTTGTTTCACAAAGCAAAGTACTCAGGGGCATCCTTGTCGTAGCAAGTGTCAGAATTTACTTCCTCTTGAAAATTGAACAACATTTCACTAGATGTATTTACCTCGTTTCATTTTTCCATTCATCTACCATGGACACTCGGGTTGTTTCCATATTTTATTTTATTTTATTTCATTTTATTTTATTTATTTATTTATTTATTTATTTTGTGGCACCAGGGATCGAACTCACAGCCTCACGCCTGCCAGACAAGCGCTTAAGTCACTAAGCCAAACTCCCAGCCCTAGATTTTTGAGGTAGGGTCGCACTATGTAGCTCAGGCCTGCCTTGTGCTTGTGTCATAGCCCAAGCTGGCCTCGAACTCACAACGCTCCACCTACCTCATCCTCCCGAGTGCTGGGATTAAAGGCGTGTGCCACCACGCCCGACTTGTTTCCATATTTTAGCTATTATGAGTAATGTTGCCACAAACTTGGCAAACCAAATATTTATTCAAGAGCTTGCTTTCAGTTCTTTTGAGTAGTTAAGCAGAAGTGGAGTTACTGAATCATGTGCTAATTTCATTTCTAATTTTTTGAGAAACTGGTATACTATTTTTTTTTTTTGGCATATTACACTTCACAACAGCTACATCTATTTAAATTTTCACGTGGTGCACAAACATTTCAGTTTCTCCATATTCTTGCCAACACTTATTTTCTGGGATTAAGAAATATTAGCCACCTTATCAGGTACGAGGTTATATTGCCACTGTACTTTTGATTTTTGCTTTCCTAATGATTGGTGATTTTTTTTTTTTTTTTTTTTTTTGTACCAGGGATTGAACTCACAACCTCGCGCCTGCTAGGCAGGCACTTAAGCCACTGAGCTAAAGATATTGAGTATCTTTTATGTGCATTCTAGCCAATTCAAGTCCATTACCTGTTTTTGAACCACATTTTTTGTATTGTTGAATTTTAACAGTTCTGTCTGTGTTCTATATACTAATTTCTTATCAGATACAAGATTTGAAAAAATATTTCTCACCTTCTGTGAACTACCTTTTTACTCGGTTTATGTTATCATTTAATGTACAAAATAACTTTCATGAAGTCCAATTTGTCCATATTCCTTTTTTGCCCGCAACTCTGATGCCCCACCTAAGAAAGCGTATGCTAGTTCAGTGTCATAAAGCCTTTGTTCTATATTTTTCTAAGTGTTTTATAGTTTTAGATCTTACATTGAAGGCTTTGATCCATTTCAAGTTAATTTTTGTGTCTTGCGATAGGTAAAATTCCAAATTCATTCTTTTGCATGTGGATATGCTTCTTTCCCAGCACTACTTGTTAGAAAGACTATCCTTTCCCTATTGAATTTTTCAGCCTCCCTGGTTGAAAATCATTTGACCATACATGTCAGGGTTGGGGTGAGCTATCTATTCTATTCTACTTATCTGTATATCTATTGTTATATAACCAACACATCGTTTTGACTATTGTACCTTTGCAGTAAGCTTTGTAATCAAGAAGTGTGTCTTCCAGCTTTATTCTTTTTCAAGACTTTTGTTTTCTTTATTTTAATTTTATACTGAGTTGTTAGAATTTCTATATGAATTTTAGGATGAAATTTTTATGTACATTTTAAAAATTTGACTTCTGTTACCGATTTCTAACTTCATCCTACTGTGATAATAGGAGGTACTGTGTATGACAATACCTAGATTTTTAAATCTATTGAACATTAACATGGGACCTAACTGATGGCCTATTCTGGGAAATGTCCCTTGTGCTTTGAGACGAATGTGTATACTATTGTTGTTGGGTAAAGTGTTCTGTACATTTATTAGATCTACTTTGTTTATTGAGTTGTTAAAATTATCCATTCTCTTAGCTTCCATTTTGTGGTTTTACCCATTATTAAGGGTGGGATGTTTAAATCTCCAACTATTATTAGAGAACTGAGAATTTCTCCCTTCAATTTTTGTTTCTTACATTGTGATGGTTTGTTATTAAGTATATAAATATTTATAACCATTATATCTTCTTACCGTATTGGCCCTTTCATGAGTATTTATGTTTCCTTTTGTGTGTAAACTTTTTTTCATTTAAAGTCTTTTTAGTCTGATAGGATAGCCAACCCTGTTTTTTTAGTTGCTATTTGTTTAGCATATCTTTATCCATCCTTTTATTCTATTTTAAAAGCTTTTTACTGTATATATTTAAGGTATGCAACATGACGTGTCAATACAGAGAGTGAAACAGTGGCTGGAGTCAAGCAAATCACATATCCATCACTACACATAGTTACCCATTTTTGTAAGTATGTGCTAGGAGTATCTAAAAATCTACTCTTGGGCAACCCACTCGGGCCCCCTTCTGTCCCTCAGACAGAAGCTTTCTTTCTCTCAATAAATATCTTCTGCTCTTACCCTCCGTTGTTCCTAAAATTCATTCTTCGATTTTAGAGAACACGAACTCACGCCGTACGTATAATAGGCTGGGAGTTTCATTCCTCCACATCATTCGGAGGTCCGGGATCATTTTTCCTATATCATTTGGAGGCCCCAGCGAGGTCATTTTCCTAAATCATTTGGAGGTCATCCACCGAGATCATTGGGACGGAGGTAAGAGTTTGCTTTTCTTTCACAGACTCTAGACTGGGACTCGTTTAGGTGACAAATTTTTATGCTTCAAAATTTGCTTTGTCTTTGTCAGTTGCTTGTAATTACTTATAACAGTTGCTTGTGATTTGTTTTTTCCCATTGTTTTTAATAGCTTTGTCTCTTATACAGTTTTGTTAAAGTAATAGTAAATCTAAGTTAAAATATGGGAAAGTTATAAGGTTATAGTATTTCTTTAATGGGACTTTTTATTATTTTATTCTTGTACATGTTGCATTTAAATTGGTTACTAAATTTACTGTTACCCCTTGCTTGACTGTATTTAGACAATGCTAGAGAAAATAATGTTAGAAAACCTCTGGTAGGAGAACGAGGAGGGCCCCGCGAGGGGCCCCCGCCCGGCCCGAGTGGTGCAGGCACCAATCAGGACTCAATATGGACTGCCTTCCGGGGTCCTGAGCCCAGGACCTTGGAGGAGAACAAGGAGGGCCCCGCTAGGGGCCCCTGCCCGGCCCGAGCGGCGCAGGCACCAATCAGGACTCAATATGGACTGCCTTCCGGGGTCCTGAGCCCAGGACCTTGGAGGAGAACGAGGAGGGCCCCACAAGGGGCCCCCACCAGGCCCGAGCGGCACTGGCGCACGGGCTTGGAATCCGGGACAAACACTACAGCCCCCACAAACAACCTGCTGTTTCGGAGGTCTGGCTGGATTGATAGCAACCAAGGAACATCAACCAACTTTTGTTTTGTAGATTTGGCCAGGCCGCTGGTCAGCAACCCAAGCATCTCTTTACAGCAGGCAATGTAGCAAGTATGGGGGATTCTCTTCTGCCTTGTCTTTTATTATTAATAAAATATTAAAAAAAAATAAAAAAATAAGAATCTACTCTTTTAGATAAACATTCCAAGTACAATACAATCTTATTAAGCACAGTCCTCTGGCTCTATATCTGATCTTCAGAATTTTTCTCCTACACGTTTGCTACATTGTACCCTTTCCCTGCCACTGTTCATTTCTTCCAGGACTGTCTCTAGCTGATGCTTATTTTTTTCCAAATTTCAAATATTTCAAATGGAAGTGAAAAATATTTTTATTTCTGTGTCCGTTGTGACAAAGTGCATGATATTCGTTTTAAAAGTTACATGATATTCCCTTTGCCACAGTTTCCTTATCCGCCCACCTGTTGACTGACACCTTGACTGTATCTGTCTCTATACTGTGAATAATACTGCGGTGAGCCTGGAAGTGTAGAGATCTTTATGAGGCACTGGGTTCACTTCTTTTGAGTTGATACCAAGGAAGGGGATTACTGGGACAAATGGTAGTTTTATCTTTGTTTTCTTTATGTCATTTCCCTTTCACTCTAGTTGTACTTTTAGGTCTACAGTGAATCATTGTAGAACACATACAGTTGGGTCATTTTATGTGCACGTGCCTGAGATCTTTCATTCTTCATTCCGTCCATTTTTGTCTCTTTTATATTTAGTTGAGTTTTTAATGATGAAACATTGTTGTAGTCAGGGGTTACAGGGAGAACAACTACATACAGGACACAGAGTTTGTAATACTGTTTTATAATAATCACCCAAAGTTAAACACAAGACGGTGCAGGAAAATCCTTCCACAGTACTAAGACCCAGGATAGCCGAGGGCCTGGATCCCACAGCAATATCATGCAAGAGTCCCACTAGAGACCCAAATGCATGAC
>RJWM01006837.1:0-62198 GCA_004363535.1 Dasyprocta punctata | reverse complement strand
CGTAGGAGCCGAGAAGTCACGCTCAAAAGAAGAAGCGGGGCTGCCCTGAAGAGCACCACAGCCATCCCCAACAGCAATGAGGTCCCGCGCTCCTCCGACGATGGAGAACAGTTGAGCACAGGTCAGGAAGCCCAGCGTGACAAGCTTCTCCAGCACACAGCCTCCCCTCCGGAGCCAGGAAGCGATGCACAATGTGAGGAGCAGGGCTCCCGCAATGTGAACCACAGCCACTCTCACCGATGAGGTCCCGAGCTCCTCCGACGATAATGGCCGAGTCCATATTGGCGAAGCCAGCATGACAAGCACCTCCGGGAGAACCAGCGGCTCCAACAGCAACTCTTGGAAGAGCCCTCAACGCCCCACTCTTCTTCTTCACGTCCCTATTTATGCTGGCAACTTTCTTCAGGTGGAGCATCTTTAACTTAACACCAGCTGAATTAATTCAACTGGTGCCAAGTTGACCACCAGTTTGTAATCCATAACAAACATTTTGCTTCTCTTTTCATTTGCTTTTGTGTATATTCTACACCTATTATCTTTGTGGTTGCCTTGGGGTTATATTTAACACACTAAAATGGAAAGAGTTTAATCTGAATTCATACCATTTGAATCAGTAATATGCAACAGCTCTTCTCCTTTACAGCTCCATCCCACTTCCATTAGTTGTTAATCTTCCCAAATTGTATCTTTATACAAATGCATTTAACAAGATAAGCAAATACTTCTTTATCCATTTAGTCGTCTCAAAAGAAAACAAAGTATGAACTTACCAACCTAAATTACAGTAATACTAACTTTTAAAATTGCTGTCAAGATTATTTCTTTTTTGATTGAAATTGGCCAATATTACCTGCAATTTACTACTCAAATCTTTCCCAGTGTTAATTATTACCTGAGTGTGGAAAAGGCTTCTGGGTATTTTCTACTTTACTATCTTCCCTGAATCCACTCACTTCTATTTTTTATTTTTTTTTTATTTTTTGAAGTGCTGAGGATGGAACTCAGGGTCTCATATGTGCTAAAAAAGTGCTGCACCACTGAGTTCTAGCCCCAGCCTACTTCTAATATTTTAAAGAGATAATTATTAATTAAAAAGCAACTTAACTTCTCATTACCCATCTTTCCACATTTTTTGTTTCCCTATGATAGTGCATGTCTTCCTTATTTTTCTTCATATTTTTTCATATAAATACATAAAATCGTGAAGTACATGGTAAAATTATATGAACACGCATACAATTTTAGCTCTAGAAAAGCACAGATATCTGTAACTTTTTTCTTTCACTACGTAATTTATTTCTTTATATTATTGCATATTCTTTTCAGTGTTTAAGAAAATGCATCTCATTTATAATATAGAGTAAAATAAAGAAGGATATTTGTGTGATTTTCAATTTTTACTTTGAAAACAATTCTAAGAAAATTATCCATGTTGCCTCTGGGAGAGCTTTCCTGAGGTATACATCTCAGAGAATTTCTGTAGGTTGGGTTGTGCATTTTTAATTTGACAAGATTTTGTAAAACATCTCTTTAAAGTGATTGCACAAATTTGCAGTTTTGAGCAGCTCGTAAATATTTCTGTTTTTCCACATTCCTACCATAACTTGAAGTGCCAGGCTTCTTTAAGTGAAATATATATTTCATTGCTAATTCAATTTAAAATTCCTTAACTGTATTTTCCTAGCTGAGTCAATGGGATATGCTCTGGGAATCTTAAATTTTGAGTGGAGTTAAAGAAGTACAAAGAAAAAAAGTTATACCTAAGAACAGTACCTTTGTAAGATCCTGAAGCAGGAGCTAAAACAAGGGCACTAAGTGAGCTGCTCTGTACAATGGAAATGGGTTAGGCCTATTCTGAATGTGGCTGAGTCACTGAATTTTAAAATTGTATTTAATTTTAGTTGTCTGCATTTAAATAGCTTCTTTTAGCTCATCATTACCATCCTAGGCAACACGGCTCTAAACTAGCAGTTCAAATCTCAGCTCTGCCACTAGATATTTGACCTTAAGCAAGTTACTGAAACTTTCCATTTTTTGGTATCTTTTCCCACAAAACAAGAATTTTTTGATGACATAATCAGCTAAGATGTCTTGCATCTTGCACATGCTATATAAATACTTGTCTTGTTTTATTAAAGCCAGGAATATTTTATGTTTATTTGGCCATTTAAATTTCTTCAGTGATTCTTGGCATATAACCTTTGCCCGTTTCAGTATCTGGTCATTTATCTTTATCTTATTGATTCATTCCAAATGAAATTAATTTTAAGAAATTCCCTGGTAAGGATTTTAAATATTTTTGAGATGATCAAGGAGATGGATGGAAAACAGTACCCACTGCAAATGCAGAATAAACAAATCTAATATTAAAAATCTAGTATACCTCCATTAAAAGTTCAAAAATAAAAATACGTAGAGGGGTATAAATGAGAATTTTCAAGAGTAAAGGAAAAGGTATTTGCCAAAAGACACATAAGTGGCCAACAGGTATATGAAAAGATACTGTATATCACTCACACCACTAATTATCAAGGATATGCAAATCAGAACTACAAAGATACATTATCTTATTCCAGTAAGAATGTCTATTATCAAAAAGATAAAAGGTAGCAAATGCAGATGAGGATGTGGAGGTAAAATGTCAGTGGAAATGTAAATCAGTACAACCATTATGGAGAGCAGTGTGGAGGTTCTTTTTAAAATAGAACTGTCATATGATCGGCACTCCCACTGTTGAATATAAATACCTAAAACGGACATCTGTCCTCCCACATTTATTGCAGTACTATTTACTTTAGCCAAGAAATGGAAACAATCTAAGATTCCACCAGTTGATGAATGGATAAAGAAAGTGTGGTACATACATATGAGGGAATATTATTCAGCTGTATAGAAGAGTGTGATCTTCTTCTTTTTATTATTATTTGCAATAACATGGATGGAATTGGAGGCCATTACACAATGTGAAATAAGCTACCACAGGAAAATAAGAACTACAGTATTTCATTTAAATATGGAAATTTAAAAGCAGTCTCAGAGAAATTGGTAGAGGTCTAGAGGTTGGAGAAAGCAGGGGGCAGGGAAGAATAGGAAAAGCTGATGGATTGGTAATAAGTTCAGTTTAATAAGAGTAAGAACTTCTGATGTGCTGTTGTTAGTATGGTGGCTGTAGATAGCAATTATGAATTGCATATCTCAGAAAGTTAGAAGAGAGAATTCTGAATGTTTTCATTATAAAAAATAAATATTTGGGAAAATATATATATTTAACCTGATTTAAGCAAGTATCAAACATTGCATTTTACTTCATTAACATGCACACTTTTTATGTTTTTTAAAAGTATCAGTTAAACATAAATGTACAATGGGAGCTGGGGATTTAGCTCAGTGACACAAGCACCTTCCTGGCAAGTGCAAGGTTTTAAGTTCAATCCCCAGTACCAAAAAAAAAAAGAAAGAAAGAGAGAAAGAAAGAAAGAAAAGTACGATGCACGAAAAAATAAATTTAAAATAAAAAAGAAAGAACAAAGAAATTTTAGAATAAAAGTACTTTGAATATCAAGCTGGGGAAATTAAGATAAAGCCACCCCTAGACACATGATAGCAAGACTGAGGGACAAGAAAAAGTAGAAGAATGTCTTCCAGGCTGCTGAGTTTTGGTTCCTAAATGTTTCACTGGCTTAGTTTTCTTTCTTGCTTTCTTTTTAAATGAATGGTAGATATTAAAAACTATTATGGTACAGATCTGTAGTTTTCTTTGATCTTGTGTGTTGAAAATTCTCTGTCTGTCTTTGTCTCTTCATCACTCTGCCTCTACTCTTGGAAGACAGTGTAGCAGAATCTTTATCTTATTCATTCATTCTAAATAAAAATAATCTTAAGGAGCTAACTATGAAATGCTAGACTGGCCATTTTCCCTTGACATTATAAAAATATTTGTTCATTATCTTCTGGCCTTTGCTATGTTTCATCAGAAGTCTTTTGTTAACATTTTTGTCAGTCATTTAAAATAAGTACACTAAAGTAATTTATAATGTTACTTTTAAAGTGTTATTCACAATAATAACAAAAGGTAAAAGATACTTAAAAGCACAATACAGAGACATATTAAGATCTTTTTGTTTAAGTTGCAAAATGTTTATAGAAAGACTCCTGTAACTTCATAGATAGTCCATGTTCATGGATATGTATAACCGTAAGTATCCTTAGGTGTGTGTAAAGAAGATACAAATTACTCATAAATTTTCATTTAACTTCAATAAATATGCCAGCATTTCTTTTTTTCCCATCTCACAGAGGATTTTTATTTTATTTATTTTTGAAAATGTATTAGTGCATGTTTGCAGTAGATAATAATTATATTCATCACAGGGACATAGTATACATGGATGTAGCACATCTTAATCCTTTATTCATCCCTTTCTCCTCTCCTACCACCTCCCTGCTTCCATCTCTTGGTCTCCTTCTCCTTTTTAAAAGATCTATCTTTTCATAAAATGTGTAAGACTCATCTTACCATTATGATAGAATCATGAGGGTACAAAAATAAGACAATTTTGAAGAAGAAAGGAGACTGAAAATTTGCTGTGGTAAAATGTATGGCAAAACATGTAATTGAGAGACTAAATTGGTTATGGGATAGGATAAAAAAACACAAGAAATAGAATTGGGAACCTATGTTAAGTTTATTGTCTGTTTTTCTTAGCATAATTTTTCTTTTTAGAATTAGAAGTTGCTTCGCAGTTTCGTTTTGAGGAAAGTTTCAGTTGCTATTTTATTTTCACTTTTCTTTGTGTTGCAATTTTGAGTTACAACTGCCACAGTCCTTTACTTCCAATTTAGAACCAGATTAAAATACAGGTTTTTGTTACCTGCACTTCAGTAATTCAAGGATGTCTGGTGAAGTGAGCTGCTTGATGTGTGTATTATACATACCTAAGAATACTTATGGTTATACATATCCATGAACATGGATTATGTATGAAGTTACACGAATCTTTCTATAAATGTTTTGCAACTTTAAACAAAAAGGTCTTAATATGTCTCTATATTGTGCTTTTAAGTACCTTCTACCTTTTGTTACTATTGTATATGTGCCACCTCCCTGTGATGAATGTATTCATTATGTATTGTAAATATGTACTAATAAAAAATACATTTTTAAAAAATGTCAAGACACAATTCTTTTAAAGGTTTAATTCCAGAACTCAGTTGACTAGCCCTACTTTCAGTCTGTTTTTTAACGAGCAAGCTTCAGCAATTCTTGTCATTAGTCTTTGAATTCTGATCCTCCACTTTGTAATTTTATTTTTATTTTTATTTTTTTATTTTACTTTTTAAAGTATTTTTATTAGTACCTGTTTGCAGCACATAATGATTACATTTATTGTGAGAGTTGCTACATGTACATAACACATCTTAATTTTCTTTCTTTTTTAAATTAGCTCATTGGTACATTTTAGGTATGCTTAGTGATTTGAAAACATGTTCAGCATCACTGGTTATAAGCAAGATGCAAGTTAAAACAATGCTGAGATTCCATCTTACTTCAGAAAAATGACTATCATCAAGAAATCAACCAATAACAAATGCTGGGGGGGCTATGGGTAAAAAGGAACCCTTCTCCACTGTTGGTGGGAGTGTAGACTGGTGTGACCACTACAGAAATCAGTATGGATATTCCTCAAAAAACCAGGATTAGAGGTTCCATTTCACCCAGCTATTCTTGATATCTTCCTGGAAGAATTAAAATACATCATACTACTTTGTAATTTTAAACTCCATGATCATTTAGAAATTGGACTTTCAGCTATCATTGCTGTTTTCCAACAACAGAGTCCACCAGGCTGGAGGTTTCATCTCTACTCATTTCTCCCTCAGTCTCCTTTCTGCTTTTCATCAGTGTTTTCATCAGTAGGTCAGGGGAATATTTAAAATCGTGAATTTATGGAGCTGCCCTGAGTAGAAGTCCCTTAGATTACCATAAAAGTTCTTCAGAGTTTCTTCCCAACTAAGAAAGAGAGCATGAATTCATGCCTGTGCTATAAAAATATCTAATTTGAGAGGAAAAGCAGTAATGCCTAAATGAGAATCTAAGTTGGATTCTAAGCAAATTCAACAAATTTTGCTTTTGACATCTTTGCATATGGAAGTTGGCAATGAAAATAAAAGGTCCATGCTCACAATGTCATAAAGAATGGAAATGCTATCCATTCCTAGTTTCTGCTTTTCTCCAGCCTGACCACTGACACTGAAGCTAGAAACTGTCTACAAAAGTGGGTTTTTAAAGATTGTGTTCCCTGGGATCTAGAAAGGACAAATCAAGGGGCACTTGGTTTGTATTTGGGTTGTCATTGTATCATTTCATTGTAGAGAAAGTTTCACTACTATAAATGTATTTGAAGAATCAAACTATAATTGCTAATATAATAGAGCCTTGATATTCTCCAAGATTAGTTTTCTTAGTCATCTCATCAGCAAAGTGGCCACAATAATTCTATTTATATGAGAAAGTTTTTGTTGAGTACAATGCTACATGAGATTGTGTGCTGAATAAAAAGATCACCAAAGTTGCTTTGAGAGAAAATTTGACTGGTAAGGAATTTTCTCTAGTTAACTGAATTTCATATGTCAGCCTTAGAACACATAGGATTCTACTTCATGGTAACCTAGAAGCTGTGGAATTTAGTTCATCAATAGATAATTAGTACAACAAATGTCTATTTGAAAATGGCAAAGATCTGAGAAATTGGAAGTCTTGTCAGCCCAAACACTTCAACTAGAGGTCTATTTGCCTTTCTTGGAGATGTATGTAATATTGCATCAGCAAATTATCATTAGCAAAACACATCTCAGAAGGCCACTTCCATTTTGGGTAAATAAAATATTTGGAGGACAGTAAAATTCACAGAACAATAAAAGTCAATGTAGAAGTCAGTACATAAGTATTTACTGAACACATTACTGAATATGAACCCTCTCCAAGTAATTCAGAGCATAAGTAGATGCTATAGGAGTTTCATGGTAGGAGATGTCACAGAGGTTGCTCAGGGTGAACCCAGGACATCTTGGAATTTCCATGGAAGTCATGGGACAATTATTTCTCTTTGCCAGCATGGGGGAGCTGGTAGAGATGGCACAAAAACAGAACAGGTTAGAGGTTATACAGCTTGAGTTCTGGTCCAGACTACCCAATTACAAATTCCTGGCTTCCTGAATACAAACCTCAATCTCAACTTTTCCTATTTCTGTGATCCCAGAAGAATTACTTAACTACTATGTCTTAGTTTTCTCATCTATAAAATGAATTTTAATAACAGTACCTGTCCACATAAAGTTGGTGTGAAGATTAAATATTCTAATGTTCATCAAATACTTAGACCAATGCCAGGCATTCATAGCACTGTGTCAGTATTTACTAAATTAAATAAATAAGCATCTGAGAATGCCTGCCCTGACCTCATTGAACCTTCTTTTTTGGGCAACTCTATGCCAAGCTTCCAGTGCTGTGATGGGAAAGAGAGCTTTTTCAAGTCTTCAAAACAGATGGGCTTAATTTCTTCCCCTGCTAAGTTTGTAGGACTATTTCTAGATACACATGAAAACTGAACTTCAGAATGGTTTTAAACTCATGTTGCTTGCTCAGTGATTTATGCAAGTTAAGTTTCTTGTAGATGGAACAGAAAGCAAATTTAGATTAAATGTAGTTTTCTAAAAAGACTGTGATCCTCTTCTGTGTATCTGGTCCTGTGCAATATGAGTTAAATACACTGGTATTTGAGAATAATTGCTCTTTCTGGTGAAAAGAATTAGCTCTTCTGGAGTCCTGGGGTACTGATGAATACGTTACCTTTTCCAATTAGAAGCTCTAAAAGAAGTTGTAGCACTTTTTTTCCCCTTATGATTTAAAATGTCCCATCTCTTGTACAGAATGTAATTTGGCATAAGTAAAATTATACAAGCTACCTTGTCTGCCTACGTTGCTATCATCCAAGCAATGATTTGAAATAGCACCTAAAGAGAAAAAGAAAATAAATCTGCCATGTACGTGTGGGTAACAAGGCTCGGAAGTAGAGCAACTTAAAGTCACATAACTGTCAGCTAAGACAACAAAGCTGTTAAGGGTCTCTTTCTGGCACCAAATTACAGTCTGTCTAAACAGGGAAAATTAAATTAGACTGCTTATAAATTAAACCTCTTCCACTAGCATGATTGCTGCGCCCTAAAGAAAGTGTTATTCTCAGGCAGTAGACAACTTCAATAATATGACAGCTGGATCTGCCACTGAACTTACAAAGCCATTCCAAAAGGTCATCCTCCTCTCTCCCTGGTTGATGCCTGTCTCAGAGAGAATGACATCGGCGCCAGAATTATAGTTGGTGGCAGATCTATCTCAGAATCACATGTTTAGTGGGTTCATCATCTTAGAGCAGTCTTTACAAAGTTGGTCTTCCATATTTGTATGTGGCCACATTCAGGGTTTGGTATTAGGAAAATAATCCGAAGATTGTCAAGCTTCAAAATGTCTTCCTCACTGTTCTTTCATATGTTTCAGATATTTTTTCAGGAGCGTTTTTCTTGTAGGTTAATGTGGGGGAGGAGTGGACAAAGTCTCCTGTAAAGGAACATTTAGCAGCTGCTTTAGGTTATTGCAGGCTTGAAGGGCTTATTGCAGTTACTCCACTCTGCCAATGCAGCCGGTGAAAGCTGTCTGTCATAAACAATATGTAAATGAATGTGAATATGTGAATGCTGTGTCCCAATAAAACTTTATTTACAGAAACAAGCAGCCGGTCATATTTGCTCAAGGAAATAGCCTGCAGTTGGAAAAACAATGCAACAATGGGAACAGAATGACTACTTAGATTAAAAGAACATCAGAGAAGTTTCAGCTTTCTTTTTACAATGTGAAAGCTAAGGACAAATGTGCACACATTAGCACAGTTGTAAATCCCAAGATTTCTCTAATAAGTAAAGATGTATTTCACCTGTGTGAGAAGAGTAGAACACGTTCAGACATGTGACAATTCAGAAGAGACAACACCAAAGAACTCTCACAAAGTCTAAGGACTTACTTCAGCCAAATGTAAATTAAATCAGATAAAGGATTCAAGGTGGGGAAGATTATATAAGAAACAGTGATCAATAATGACTTGTACAAAACCGAATTAAAGTAAATGGATAGTGATAAATTATAACATGTACTAAAATAAATTTTATAACAATAGATATGGGTACTTTGAGACAAGTTAATACACTGGATTAAAAGTAACTGTCTTCGTTGGGGGTTTAACTCAGTGGCCTAAGCACCTGCCTGACAGGCATGAGGTTGTGAGTTTGATCCCTGATACCAAGAAAAGAAAAAAAAAAGTAACTATCATCAAAAGAGTTTTCTACTGAAGACAGAATTACTTATATGCTTCATTGAAGTTTAGATGTTACCAATTATTATTGAAATCAATAATACAGAAGTAAATTCATGTTCATATGGAAAGTTACATGATAAAGGCAATATTACAGGCCAATAGGAGAATGATACATTATCCAATATAGCACCAGAATAACTGACTGGTCAACTGAGAGAAACTCATGAAGGGCTCCTATCTCATAATACATCCAAAAATACCTTGCAGAAGGATTTGGTACCCATGTTGATTTAAAATAACAGAGGAAAATATAGGCAAATATTTGTTTAACGTTGAGGTAAACAAGAAATTTATCATTTTGTCATTAAAAAATTGACAGGTTTTGATAAATAAAAATTGGAAAATGATAAATAAATAAAACATGAGAGACAGAGTGAGAGAAAATATTCCAAAGAATGCCCCAGATGATATCAGAGTGCAAAATTAAAAAAAAAAAAAAAGGTGAAAATCTTTTTGCTGTGCTCCTAACAGGGTGGCTTCTGACTGTAGCACTATTTAATCTCTGTATTCAATTTCACCTCTGCTTTGGTGAAATAATTGCACACAGAAACAAGCAAACAGATCATAAACAAAAATCCAAAATAAAAACAACAACAAAACAAAAGCATGTACTGCAAGGTAAATACTGACTTCCCCTTAACTGAACATAGATAGGGTCCTAATCGGGTTTATAGAAACTTTGAAAGAAATAATATAAACTCCTAAATCTACGTATTTAAAGACAACCATGCATTTTTTGTTGTTGTTTTTTAATTTTGAGACAGAGTCTCTCCATGTAGTTCAGACCAGCCTTGAGCTCATTATGTAGCCCAGGCTGGTCTCAAACTCCTGGTGTTACTTCTGCCTCAGCCTTTCAACTGCTGGGATTACAGGTGTGCACCACCATGCCCAGCACAACCATAGATGCATATGAACACACATACAGAGAGAGACGGAGACAGAGACAGAGACACACAGAGAGAAAAGGGGAAAGGAAGGGGAGAGAGGAAGAGGGAGAGGGAAGGGGAGAGAGAAAAGCATTATAAATTATCTTGAAAACCTCTAAAAGTCAAAACAGAGACCAATTTTTGGAATAAAACACAATGCTTCCATAGGAGTTAATTGAATATATATATATATATATACATATATATATATATATATATGTATGTATCTTTACCATGATGATTGATAAAAGGGGAAAGAAGTAAAATCACAGAAGGCTAAATTTCCATAAAAGTACAATTATTGAATTTTAAAATGAGTGGAGACAGTGAATAGCAGATTGGCTAGTACAGAAAACCATTTCAGTCATTAGAAAATCAAGAAATACTTTTATTGTGAGACAAGAAAGCACTCAAAAAACAGAAAACATGCATATCTTTTCTAATTAAATTATATGAAGAAATACTATAACTTACTAATAAGTCAGTCAGAATAATGCACTAAAGGATGAGGAAAATATTTAAAATGATGAGAAGAAATAAAACTTGTAAATATACTTCATATATAAATAATGTTTGAAAAAATGTTCATGAAATTTAATGAAAACATTAAAATTCTTAAAAGTTTAGATTTTCTTGAAAATTTTAAGTAAAGAGAAATAGTATGTTTCTATTCACAATGATACACACTTGAGCAACTTATTCCTATGAAATTTAATAAGTGGTTTTAGAGGATAGAAGAATTAAATTTCTATGAAATGCAATAAAATATTCTATCTCTCATCTGTCAAAAATGGTAATTTTTTAACTTAAAAGTAACCTGCAGAATAATAGAATGTATTTCTTCAAAACAGAGACTGCATTATTTCCAAGTAAAACTTGAGTAGTATAATAAATGAGAATAAAAGACATAAATAATCAAGGAAACAAAACAGAGAACAAAAAAAGCAGACAAAATTGACAATATTTTTTGCCTACTAAAATGAATATGACTAAGTAAAGCTCTCCTATTAAAAGACAAGAACTACAGATTTTTAAAATACACACTTAAAATCATACAACAGAGTTAAAATAAAACAGACAAAAGCTGGTTGTGGTGAGGTGCACTTGTAACCCCTGCACTTGGGAGGCTTAGGGTGGAGCATCACTGGGAATCTGAGCTATCCTGGGCTATGTAGTTCAAGGCCAGCCTGAGCTACAGAGAAAGATTTGAGACTCAAAATACAAAATCAATCAATCAAATAATTGTGAAAAGACATGTATATTGGTCAGTATTCCTATTACCTGGACAAAATATTCAACATCTCAAACTTGAAGGAGGAGAGGTTTAATTTGGCTCACAGTTTCAGAAGTTTCAGTCCATGGCCAACTGGCTCCAAAGTAAACACTTCATGGTGAAGGGCAGGGTGGAATAAAGCTACTCACTTCATGATGACTGGGAAGTGGAGCACAGGGAAAGAGCACCAGGGAGAGATACACTCTCCAAAGGTACCCCATCCCTAGTGTACTCTGTCCTCCAACTGAGCCCCAATGTCCAATAGCAGTTCAGTTATCAACATGGGTGGATCAGTCTACTGAAGAGTACAAGTGTCCCTATGATCCAAGCAACTTTCCAGGAGTCTCTCAAGCCAGTGAACTTCACAATTAATATTGACTGGCACAACATGTTAAGCTATAAAGATGCCAAAATGAGTTTGTCCACAAAGACTATTTTTATCATTTACAAAATTATAGTCTCAGTCAGAAGCAACTCGGTATCCATCTAGAAGAGACTGGTTAAATAATTTGTGTTACATTCTCACCATGTAATGCTAACAGTTGATGTCAAACATTCAGTGAGTTTAGGTGAATAAACTGAATTACAGAACAATTTTATAGCAAATGGTTCATATACCACCAAAGTAAATAAAATTTTGAAAGTATATCCTTCATGCATTCTATACTTCAAGGATCTTAAAGTGGCCTGAATTAGATCTTTGGTTCACAAATTTCCTGGCCAAAAAAAAAAAAGAAAAAAAAATGAAACCTCTCATACCACTGTCTTCACAGTGGATTCAATTTTCCTGAAGAAGTACAAAGTAAAAATACTCACATAGGCTGGGTATAAAAGAAGACAATCATGTAGCTGTGGCTTGTGGTGCACTTCTACCTAACACTAGTGTAGTATACATATTCCAGGTGTAGGGTAGCAAGCAAACCCAAATAAAGGCGCTAAAGTCACTCGGTAAAACAGAATTGTATGTAAGCACAAAGAGAAAGCTTCAATTTCTGCCTCTCCATTTGGCCTCCTCCTGATGTACTTGGATCAGGTGTGTGTTACACAGCTTCCCTTGTCATAAACACCCATATAATAAGTCTTCATTACTGACTGTAATGTTTCCTCTCTGACTCCTGACAGGCTTCATATATATGAATGCATAGCATAACCCCATTGCTTTATGCATAAATAAATATCTGGAAGTCTATGCAATAATATGCTGCATGGGTAATGATGAGAAGTGGAGTCAAACATGATTTTTATTTCATTCTATTACATATCTGTATTGCCTAATTTTTCCATAGTCACTATGTACCATTTATGCAATAGGAACCAATAAAATCCACTTCAAGATTAAATTTAATTTAAAGACAAATTAATTTTATAGATGAACAGCAGTGCTTTTTAGGAATTGGGTAATATGCCTACATAAGCTATAAAATTATTCATACTCTTTGACCTAGTCATTGTACTTCTGGGCATTGACTCTAAAAATTTATCCTTGATAAACAAAAAGCTCTGTGTACAAAGTTATTTATCAAAGTATTATTTATAACAGTACAAAATTGGAAGCAATACCCTTCAAATAAAGTTTGGAAATGCCATTTATTAGAATATTAAGGAGTATGGAGCTTGGGATATAGCACAGTGGCAAAGTGCTTGCCTGGCAAGTGCAAGGTCATGAATTCGATCCCTGGTACCAAAACGAACAATCAAACAAGAATATTAAGGAGTAAAGAATAGTATGTATCAAGGATGTAGTGGTTGATTGATTATGTCAACTTGAAACATTTAGAGGCCTAACTAAAAGAGCTTAGGAATTCTACACCCTAGGGTGTAGAAGACCCGCCCTACGGTGGGTCATCACCAAGATGGTATAAAGAGAAGGAGGGAGGACAATTCCATTCCATTCCTTGGAGAAGCTCCAGTCTTTGCCTTTGGTTTGGACATCATCTCCTGGCTTCCAGCGTAGACTGTTCTGCTTTCCGGCGAAGACTCTTCGGCTCCAGCGTAGACTGTTCTACTTCCCAGCGTAGACTCTTCGGCTCCAGCATAGACTGTTCTGCTTTCCGGCGTAGACTCTTCAGCCCTCCAGTGAAGACCTTTTGGCTCTCCGTCGCAGACCCATCAGCCTGCTGGTGCAGACTTGCACAGAACACTGGTGTGAACCCCAGACCTTGGATAGAGGCCTTCGGCCTCCAGCGTGCAAACAACTTCCGCACGCTTCCTCATCCGACTCTGTGGCTGACCATCGTAAGCCTATCCTGTAATTTCTATACCTTTGTATATCTTTGTAATTTCTGTTTCCTCTAGTAAACCCTAACTGATACAAAGGATTTGCAAAAATGTGGAAAATTTATTATAAAAGAGTCATCCCTTACTCTCACCAGGCTTAAGGGGAGAACGCATTAAGCTTGGGGCAAGGACAAAGACTTGCTTGACTCTTGAGTCTGTCCAGATCTAACATCTTGCTCCAAGATCTGCAGATGCACTTGAAGAGGATATTTGACCCATAGGAAATGAAGAAAAGAGTGGCAAATTATTTAACTGGTTTTCCATGAAACACGTTCCTCAGGCATTCTTGGTCCTTATTTATTGATTGATTGGGTACTGAAAATCTGACTCGGACCTCATGCTTGCCAGGCAGGCACTGTGCTGCTGAGCTATATCCCCGGCCCTCCTCAGGTGTTCTTGAACCCCTGTATTCAGTTCAGTTTACCTACATTTACTAACAATTCTCTTGCCACTTATTCAGCAACGTTTATTTGAGATCTAATATGCTACATACGTTTTTCTGGATGAGGCAGAAGCCAGGGTTAAATTCAAATAGTATGCAATGTTTGAGCAATCACAGAATAACTGATAATTTTATGTCATTCATTAATTTTTAGAAATGTGACAATTTGAAATATTTCATGTATTTTTTTAAAAGAATGTGTCCCTATTTTAGGGATACAGACTAGGGTATTTAAGTATAAAATGTGATACTTGGGAAAGAAGTGGGACAACATAAAGATACAAAAACATAGAGATTTGAATGGTGTTACTAGTTCAAGGAGAAAGAGACATTCATTAATTCTCTACTTTGTACAAGTTTGAAAATTCCCATGGTAAAATGGTTTCTTTTGTGAATACGAAAATAACTGAATGCTATTAAATAAAAAACTTTGCCCAGATACATGAAACTGAAGTGACTATTTCAAAAGAAATGAGCATAGAAGTAGAATAATGAATAGCAGGAAACTTGACCTAGGTCAGGAATGGAAGTTCAAAGTAATGGTTGCTGGACTGATAGGAAGAGGAGGAAGAGCTATTAATCTTGTGGAATGATGGAAAAATTGAAGAATTCTAAGCAGTGGAACCCACATGTGTCCAGAGACCAGGTGCAGAACTGCATGGAAAATTCTAGAATTGAATGATGGCTAGAAGATGAAAGTCAATGGTTTGTGTGAGATTAACTGTAGAGGTTGCCTAGGTCTAGACCATTTAAGGGGAGTAGTGTAAGGTTGTCCAAAGAATGTGATTTCTTGTCTATGAACAATAAATGTCATTAAAGTTTTTGACATGATCACCTTTCTATTTTGCCAAGAATGTCATGGCAATAATGAAAAAATAAGTGGGGAATCTGAATAGAATAAAAAGGAGGAAGCAGAGAAAATTCCTCCTATCTGATGGCCTTTGTTTGTTTGTTTGTTTGTGACACCAGGGATTGAACTCACAACCTCGCACCTGCCAGACACGCATTTCAGCCACTGAGCCAAACACCCGGTCCTGGTTTTTTTGAGGCAGGGTCGCACTACGTAGCTCAGGCCGGCCTTGCGCTCGTGTTGTAGCCCAAGCCGGCCTCGAACTCACAACGCTCCGCCTACCTCAGCCTCCCGAGTGCTGGGATTAAAGGCATGCGCCACCAGCCCGGCTTTCTGATGGCCTTTAAACTGAAACATAGACTCTTCTTTTGTTTGGAGTTTACCAGCCTTCAGGATGCACCTCATCTTTGTGTTGCCATAACAAAACACCTGAGCCTAAGTAATTTATAAAGAACAGAAATGCATTTCCCACAGTTCCAGAGGCTGGGAAGTCCAAGATCAAGGAACCAGTAGTTTTTGTGTCTAGGAAGGGCTCATGGTCTTTGATTTCAAGATGCACCTTGACCTCTGCAGTCTTTCAGAGAGGAGGATTCTTCGTGCTCACACAAGGGCAGACTGATGGTCAACGAAGCAAAAGGAGACATACTCATGAAATCAGAGCTCTCATACCCTAAAGGTCCCATTTCTTGATATTATACAATGACAATTTCATGTCAACATGAGTTGTTGAGGAGGTAAACATTAAAATGGAGCTATGCCCCTGCCTCCCCTGGTTCCCCGGCTTTTGCATTGGAATTAAAACTATCACATTGACTCTTCTGGGTCTCTAACCTTGCAACTCAGCACTACAGATCGTGGGCCTTTTCAACCTCCACAATCATGAAAGCCAGTCTGTTATAATAAATTTTATTTATTGGTTCTGTTTCCCTAGAGAATCCTGACTAATGCAAACATTTTGTGATATAACTGCAAATAATATTACTGTACAGACAGACCTTTGTACTTTGTCTTAGCACGTTTATGTTGCTATAGCAGAGTACTGGAGGCAGGTAATTCATAAACAATAGAGAGTTATTTCTTATGGTTCTGGTTCCATTTTCAAGACTGCACTTTATCACATTGCAAAAGGAACAGACAGGGAAGAAAATATTCCTTCAGCTTTTGAGTCCTTTGATAAGAGTGATAATCTCCTTCATGAGGGTAGAGCCCTCATGATTTAATTACTTTTCAAAGCATGCACCTCTTAATACTTTTGCATTGGAATTTAGGATCCACTGTAAGTCTTGGAGGGGACATCAACATTCAAATAGTTAGTCTATCTCTACCCTGTTTCCTCGCTTGGTAACATTCTAAAAACTATAGAATATTATCACAACCAGGATATTTACATTAGTTTAATCTGTTCTTACTTGAATTTCCCCCTTTTTTCTTGTGTCTGTATGTCTGTTTGTGTGTTCCACTCTAGGTAATTATATCACATGTATAAATTTGTGTATCTTCCACCACAGTTGAAAGTACATAAAAATTGCATTACCAGAAAAGTCACAGGTGTATTTTTGAGTAGTGCTTCAAACAGAAGTTTTGCAATTAATTGTATATGTTTCCTCCATTACATATAATTTATATTGAGGAAATTGATCACCAAAGTTTATCTTGGTTCTCAAACCAGAGAACATGTACGGTGAGATTCATACCTCTGGGAGGGACCGAAGGCATATGAAATCACCAGGAGGGCGAAGTTTTGATCAAATCTAGATTCTGTCCCCCATAATTATGTAATCCTGAGCACATTATTTAAATTTTCAGATTTGTTTTTTTTCTGTAAAATCTGTAAAATGACATGATATTCATTCCATGAGGCTATTGTAAGCTTTAAGTAAATATAAAGTAAAAAAATTCCACCTAATTTGTGATGTAAAGTAGATACTCAAGAAATGAGTGCCAAAAAAAAAAGAAAAAAAAAGAAAGAAAGAAAAGAAAAAGAAGTAAGTGCAATTATAGGTGATGCAGGTGATGACCTGGGATGTTGATAGTGTTAGAGTAATTTAAAAACTGGAAGAAATCATAGAAAAGCTATAAAACAAATTAGCAAAAATGAATGGATGGAGATATTTCAAAACTAAACACCTTTACCCAACATCAAATGCAAAAGTCCTTCCACCTAGTAATATGGGTAAAACTGACGTTTGCTAAATTCACCAGAAGTTACAACCTAAGGATAGAAAACACTATTTTTTCCCTAAAATCTAGGAGTTACGTAGAAATCTCACATTTCATCCATATTTCCTGAGTTAATTAGGAATCAAATATAATCAATGATCTTACAGGGAAAACACTAAACATAAAGTTAATGTGTCCAGACAAAATGGCTTTTTAAGCACAGCTGTGAGAAACTGAGATCTCTAGAATCATTTTTCTCTGTCCATTTTGGGAAAACATTAGAAGAAGATGCTTTTTCCCAAGGCTTATCGTTATGGAAGACTGATAAGTTGAAAAGATCTTTCTTCATCCCCGGACTATCTAGTGAAAACGTACCATATTCTATTCTCAGTTCGCAGGGAGGTCTGTGAGCCATGCCTTGGGAAGGGATGGTTCTTTGCTGCCCTTTGTGCCTGCTCAACCTGAGAACATCGTATGTCCACATTCCAGCAGTGAGTGCCCGCTCCCATGTCAGCAAGCCTGGTACAGACTTTAAACCCAATTCTTCGTTCCCCCAGTTTCTCATGCCAATAAGTCTACTGTGATATCAATTCTGGTTGATGGATAGGTTCAAGCATACCTTTTTATTTCTAATAATAAAAAACCATTTTTATATCAAAAGTATGTAATTGTAGGTCTTTCTGTGCAAGGCCTGCTTCTCAAAACAACTGTAGACTGAGATGAATCTGCAACTTCATGGGGTGAGATTGTCAAGAGTGGCCCTAAGGAAGCAAATTAGTGAGTCCTGCTGTTAAACATCAGCTCCTTTGGAGCTGGTGAGTCCCTAAGTAATGTTGATTTTCCCCACTCAAATTCTGAATCAAGTAAGAGGTTTATTGTATGCTTTCAGGGAGCAGAAATAATGACATGTTTAATACTGCTCTGCTGTCCAATACAGACTCATGTGCTTAGACTCCAACTGGACAGGACCTCCTGGATTTCCTGGTGCCTGAATTATAAACTTTGTAGTGTAGAGTAATAGAACAGATGGCTATGAATTTCTCAAGCCCAAAAAGAAATGGATGAAGAAAGGGCTGGCTTTTGAATTACCAGATTCTCATCCAAGTATCATCAATCCAAAGAGTTACCCATCTCCTCTGTGTGGGGGAGAAGAAAGTAGCCATGATGTTGAGCTGATATAGCTGCCTTTATCGTTAAGAAAACCCCAAGAATGAGGGATGCCTTCTTCTGTCCAATATCTTATGCCTGCTTTTCCCAACCCTTGCACCACTGACAGTTTGGATCAGACAATACCGTGTTGTACGGACCGTCCTGCATGTCATAGGATTTCAGAAGCATCCCTGGTTTCTACCCATTGTACTTTAAGAGCTCATGTTCCCAACTTGTGAAAACCAAAAATGTCTTCAGACTGCCAAATGACCCATGTGGATGGGGGAAAAATTATAGACACTAACTTAGATTTCAGTTATATTCGCCATAAATTGGTTCCCTTTGAACATTTCCATTGCACACTTACTATGTGCCAGGATTATGAGAAAGAAGCTTAAGAGGATCCAGTTTCAACCTTAAATAGCTCTGTCTGGTGGATGCACAGAAATGTCTAGGGAGATACTTGGTTGTCTGATCTTTTCCCAGAAATGGCCTTGAATCAGAAAAACCCAGTTTGACCAAGTGGACATGGATTCATCATTTCTTTCAGGAACATTGTCTCTTAGGGAAACAGACCCTTCACCACAGGTCCTTCAGTTTCTGTTTTGAGGATGACTACTGTATCTAGGTTTGATAGACCGAACATGTGCCAGGGGCCCATGAAATTTGTTTTCTGTTTGAGAAATAGGGCTCTTCCACCTCATCTCCATGGCATCTGTGAGATCAAAGGCATTTGTTTCACAACAAATATTAAGGGCTGAACAGCTTAATCTTGACAGAAGGCAGAATCTCTAGGGAAAATGCAGAGTTTAAACAAAAATGACTCACCAATCCTCTTACCCAGTACTTCTGAATTTTATGTACATCATATTTTGACCTATTCACTGATATGATTGTTATACTTAGGATATCATGTCTAATAGTTATTCTTGAAGAAGTAGTGTTTCATTTCCACTATTTAAATTTCACCGTGAAGTAGTGGTGGCCCAAATGTAACAATCCCACAGAGTAACATTTTCCTTGAGATCTTTTCCACAAAGGTGTCAGATATCCGGGACACAAATGATAGTGAGATTTGGGGCTGACTTATAAAAAAATTGACGTTAGAGGAATAGGAAGGAAAAGAATGTCTTTCTATAAAAGTAGCTCACATTTTCTAGGGCACAGGCCATTTTCATGAAAGAGTCCCTTTGAGCCGCAGAAACATCTCCAGGAAAAATGAGAGACTCTTGCTCGTAATGGGATGCTGAATTAGGGAGGGGAGAAGAGACTTAGCAAAAGCGAGGCTATCTTCACAATGCACATTTACTTCTGTCTGTGAAGTAATCTTTTTTGTTCTTAGCCTTTTATTTTATTAAGACTTTAAAATGAGACTCTCTTTTTCTGAATCTGAGTTTCCTTATTTTGGAATAAAGAATTTAGGCAAGACAAACTCAAAGTTGGTCAAGAGTGCTCTCATCACCAGTCCTGTGAGTCCATAATCACCCCACGGAGCATCTGTCAATATCAACACACACATAGCCACCCATATACTTAACACACACATGTCTATGGGCCTCAACTACCAAAACAGCTCATTAAATCCACAAAGATACATTAAAGAGGAGCCATAATTTTCCATAGCCAAAAGACTGAATTGCCACGAATAAAGTAAATATTTCAAATTTCAAACTCCAAATGGTGCGATAACTAGACAAAGCATACTGCCCTTAGTATAAAAAGACAGTAAAAGTTATTCCACTAATGACAATGAACCTTCCTTGGAAGTCTTGGCTGGTGTTTTTCTGACTGGACAATTTTGAAATTTAAAGTGTCATTCAGTACTGAGTAACATATATTTAAATATTTGATATATGTAATTTAATCTTTCCTGTTTAAAGACGCTAGATTGGTGATTGCGATTAAAGAAAAAGTTATTATTGTTTATGAATTCACTTTTGTTATAGATGGATCCCTTTTGAATGCTGACATCTTCGAACACCCTCATGGCAGACCCAGTTGCTAACACTCTTTATTGTGTCCAGGAAATAGTGGTACTAAGTGCGGGTGCCTCGTCTCTGTGGAATAAGAGAACAAAGATGGGTGGAAAGGAGTTGACTGCTTTTCGGTGGATGTCCAAGAAGAGATCCTGAGAGAGACCATGTAACTGAACTATTCCATTTATTTTTGCAATGGTGG
The DNA here is from genome assembly GCA_004363535.1 of Dasyprocta punctata. NCBI lineage: Eukaryota > Metazoa > Chordata > Mammalia > Rodentia > Dasyproctidae > Dasyprocta > Dasyprocta punctata. The sequence continues at coordinate 41,518 of RJWM01006837.1, read as the reverse complement.
ACGTCCAAGAAGAGATCCTGAGAGACCACATAACTAGACTATTCCATTTATTTTGCAATGCTGACTAGGTCTAGTTGATTTTTTGAGCTTTGTTTAATTTTGCTTAGTTATGATTTCAAGAGGACAGGAGTTTGTAAATTTCTTTTAAATTTCATTGGTAGAGTATATTTTACTCAGGCAGTATAAATTTCAATTGGAGGGGGAAACGTGGAGAAAGAGAACAAAACCAGACTTTGGGAGGAAGAATGTAATCAGGAGAAACTCGCAGGTTGGCCTGGGATACCTGGCGCATACTGGTGACCACTGATTGCATGGCCTGTGCTCGGGTAAAGCCTCAAAATCTTTCACAACTCAGACAGCCATGACTACTCAATTATCCAGAGCACTAGACAGGAAACCTATTTCCCAGGTTTTTGGGGGGCAGGATTTATGAGATTAAAAGACAAGAAATCATAGGCAGCAAAATTTTTTTTAAAAAGTTTTTTTTTTGAATATTCACCAGGCAGGTGGCCTGGAGTGTCTGATCTCAAAGAGGCTGTAGACATAAATTTTACAAATTAGGAAGCTAAGTTTCAGAAGGCCGTTCCCTGACAAATGCCGGTATAATTGATGACAACCATAAACAGCATGTTTCAATGGCATCGCCATGACCACCGTCCCACCCATCAATCAGGAGCATGCATCTGCATTTTAAAATATGCCATAATTGCTTATTATTCAAGTTTACTGTTAGAAACACATTCTTAGTCCAAAATACTGTGAGTAATTGGGTCTGTACTATATATTGTTGAATGATTTGCATGATCTGGACGCCAAAGCCCTAGTATGACATTCCCTTCTTTTCTCATTACTGGCTATTCACAGTATCCAGAGACAAGACAGAAGCCCCAGCTATGATGCCCTGGATCAGTGCCCAGGCCCCAGCCATTGAAGCCATGCTTGCTGCAATTCTCTTTGGCTAAGTTAGACACATGTTAAAATGGATACAAGGATCCCGAAGCAATTGCCTTGTAGGGCACTTAAACAAAGGCAACTGAACACAAGGTGGACGAGGGAAAGCTTTCAAGAACCTGGAAATTGAATTTAGAGTCACTAATACAGCTGGGAAAAGATAGTGCTGAATGTCCCAAGGTCACTTACAACAGAGAAGGGGGCTTTATTTCAAAGAAATTGCCCTGTCTTCTAAGATAAAAAGGAGACTTGTACACAGCAAAGAGAAAGAGCAGCTGCTACAGTGCACTACCCAAGGAGACCTGCAAAACAAATCATTGGAGAGAGGGAGTGAGGAACACCACGGATTTTTCTCCATCACAGACCAAGGAGAGTTCTCTCTTTTAATTCATAAGAATAAAAAAATAAGCAGGCTTCACTAGCTATATGGAGGACTAATAGGGGCATGTGCAAGAATGGCAAAAATCAGAGGATAATGTGATTTTCCCCACCAACCCAATCTCAATGCCTGTTTCATATTTGTAGCTGGATAGTAAAGGAAGAAAGGTTAGGAACATTTGAACCACTTGGTTCCTAAAGTCAGAAGTTATTTCCAGAAGCATCATCTTCTCCTTGCAGATCAGACAGCCAGAAGATCCCTAGTGATGGTGTTAACAGACTGAAATCTGTTCCTGAAGATGTGGAGATATTTCATAGCAAAGATTTTTCTGCTATACATTCTTCTAGAAATTTTAGTTTCAGGTTTCACATTGTCTAGCACTGCTTTTGAGTTAATTATTATTTTGTAAATGTGAATGCCTGTCTATTTGTGGACTTCCTATTCTGTTGCAGTGATCTCTATCCTTCTGCTGTTACCGCATAGGCTCAATTACTGTACACTTCTAGGAAGTCTCGAAATCAAGTACTGTGAGTTTTCCAATTTTGTTCTGTTTCAAAATTGTTTTGGCTGTTATAGTTCTTTTATATTAATTTGGCATCACAGAATCAGTTTGTGTGTTCATACACGTGCACGCACACATACACACACCAAAACAAAACCCTGTTGGAATTTTTAATTGAAATAGTGTTGAACTCATATATATATATATATATATATTTTTTTTTTAATGATAAATTGCCTCATGGATTTATACTGATACCATGTGTATAACTCACCAGGTTTTTAACTTCCTGTATTTTCTGTTATATCTATGTCTTGTTCTCTACCAAATGCACTGGTTTCTAGGTCACTGAGGAAGATAAAGCTGAATATTCCACAATTACTCAATTACTTTATCCTATACACATAGTCTCTGAATAAGATGTTCATACTGTCACCACCAAAATAATTGCTGATAACCAGGTGGATATTTTTTGCATATGCATTTTTGTTTTCCTTCTATTTTTAAAATTCTGCTTTATACTTTTTGGACATAGTCATTCCACAGTAAATTCTCTCTCTTAAAACTTGTTTCCTGAAAGACACCTCTATATCTACCTACTTAATTTTTTAAAAAAGGGAAAAACAGCTCACAACAGAGGACGCATACACTCCAGTCATGGTGTTGTGATTAAACACAGCATTTGACTCTCTGTACTCTCACAGATGAGTTGAAGAGAGAAATATAAAAGGGTATAAAAGTGATGCTTTTTAAAGACACGATTTTAATATTTATTTTGCTTTTCCTTAAAACCAAATGCAGAAAACATTTTTTTCCATATTTTGTTCATGGAACACCAAATCTGATATGCACAATAACAGTCTCAACAAGGATCCCATAAAAATAAAAAAAAAATTCACTTTAAAAAAAGTTCAACACATATTAAAGTGTGACTCAGTAAAATTAAGAGATTGTTGAGGAAAGAGTCTTGTATAAGTATTTTGTTTTTTAAGACTTTCTAGGTACATGATATAGTTGTTCTATATATACTGTATCATATAACATAAAATATATTTTAATATTTTATATGAGTGTTATATCTGATCACATACATATATGAGTGCATATTTATGCACATATGTAGCTTTTGTTTTTCTAATTAGAAAGAATTTTCTTCTTGTCAATATAATTATTCAGAACCTCAGCTGACTCTTTGAACCAAGCAAGGACACTTGAAATTATAATTGAATACTCATCAGAAGATGCTAAAGATGCTTTGTCAGCACGTTTATGCCATGTTAAAGGAAATTTATCATCAGCTTCAGGGGCAAGGAAGACAAAGAAGACATTAGTTGCAGATACAGCCACCTGGAAGGAAGGAGTGAGGGAACAAACCTCCTAGTAAACAGGCGATTGGTGGAGTGGACAGTGAAGAAGGAGGGTTTAGTGGGTCAGTCAGTGAGGAAAGACAGACTACTGTGACCTCTAATGCTCCTTGGAAAAGTCCAGCAAGACCTAGAAGGCATGAGTATGCCTTGAAGAAGTCTGAATTTGTTAAGAGGAAAATGGTTTAATGGAGAATATATAGAAGAATTCTAGGAAAAGCAATCTAATAAGAGTAAAACATGGAAAAAGCGAAGATGAAAGTTTCCTGTGTTCTCTCCCACTTCCATTTTATAAAAATTTTGCTATAGCTAGGCATGGTGACACACACCTGCAATCCCAGTACTTAGGAGTGTGAGTAGGAGGATCACAAATTCAAGCCGAACATGGGGCAACTTAGTGACTAAGCAAGATTCTGTCTCAAAATAAAAATTTGGGGGCTATATCTCAGTGCAAAGGACCTGGGTTCAATCCCTAGTACTACGCACACATACAAAAAAATCTATTGCAATATTTTCCACTGTTGAACCATACTCCATGAAATAATGTTTCATTTACTTGAAGTGGCCAGTTTGCCCATTTTCAGGTAACTACATTTTTATTAACCACTTGAGAGTTAGTGTGCTAGAAAATCTTGAATTAACAAAGACAAGATGGTCTCATATTTTTATGCCAATTTTCCCACTTATTTCTTCTTGTTCCTTATTTTATTTTAGGATGTTGAGTGCATTCTGACCTCTTAATTTTTTGAGTATCATAATTGACCAGAGACATTAACTCCACAGGGAATTGAGTGGTATCTCTTGATAGGTCTTTGGACAATCACTCAAGAAAACCCATTTAATTTAACTCATTCCAGGAATTCTTTTCTATTCCTAATTATTTCACTCACTTTTTACTTCCCACACATGATGTAAGGGTGCATAATTTAACGTGAATCAAGCTACTAAAGAAATCAATTTGTTTTGCCAAATGGTATCTGGGTTAAGCTTAATATTAACAATTATTTTATGTTCTTTCCTTATGACTTCTAAGTAATAAATTATTTCCATAAATTAATGAAATTTTATGCGATTAGTGGCAAAAGGTCTGCATAAGAGAAAAGACTCCTTTCCAATAGTAATCCAAACCAGGGTTTCATTTGAAAAACATGGGAATATAATTATTTTAGTAAAGCAAAATCAACAGATTCGTAAGTTACTGTAAAGACCACAAGAATTGTAGCCACAAGTACAGACTCAACCTTTCGTTCTTTACCTTATAAGTTATATAACATTGAATAAGTCATTGAATATCTTTGGGCCTTTGACTCCCCAGTTTTAAAATAGAGATAATAATTACATCATAAGATGGTAGCTATGATCGCATGTTATGATGTATGAAAAAGTCCTTGGTAAATGCTTGAGTACTCTGTAACTGTCAACTGTCAGTGTGTGTGGCTATTTATAAAACTCTAGGTCTGCTCCATTGGCCAGCAATCCATTTCCTACTTGGCTGGTGGGGGGCCTGCCTTCATGCTGCCACAACCCACAAACAGCTGTCATCAGTCTTTAGGATAGGCATTCCTCCCACATGGTGAGAAAGCCTGGCTTGTGTATGACCTCTCAAGCCCTGCAGGGGAAGGAGCCAGGCAGCCGTGTGCAAAGCAAGAGTTATCAACCCGTTGTCAGCACACCACGTCCCCCATCCCAGGCCTTGACAGCTCCCGACTCCAAATAACAACACCAATCCTTGCAACTTTAGAGCAAGACACTGAGTGCTTTAAAGTTACAGATGCTGTTTATATGGTGGAGAGCAGAAATGAGTGCACACAGAAATATGTTTTCATCAGCTTTTGAAAGCGACCCGCTCTAGCCACACCCCTCTAACCTCACTCACACCCACTGGTTATGTACCAAACATGCCATTAAAGAATGAGGTTTTCTTTCTGCTGACAAACAAAATCAGATGCTAATCAATAGGAATTCAGTTGGCAAAGATGTCTTGCTCATCAGTGAAATCATGTCTGGATCTTATTGGCTTGGTGGTAGAAAATCGTCCTGATGGGAAGCTAAAATGGAAAAAAAGCAGTCCCCTCTCACTTATCAAAAGGAAGTATAAATAACCACAACACTCGATCAATCAATCAATCAAGAAAGCAAACAAGAAGAATCTCTCTCAGCTGTAAGTTATCACTACATTGCCCTCACTTTCAAATTTAATATGAACAGTAAGAAATAAGTCATACATTTGCTTATTTCAAAATTTCAATGCTTTTTCTAGGTGATTACTCTCAAAAGAATTGGGGTTCAAACAGGCCTGTCCTATTGCTTTTGTGACCACTTTAACAAGGGTATGAGTCACAACTGACCCTTCCTGTCATAATCGAAGAAGTTACTGATCCAACTCTGTAGCTGTTGCTTAGCCTTTAAAGAAAGCACACAAAGCATTAGCATTTCCTAACAAGAAATCTTCCCAGGTGGTTTTACTTAGGTACATGCCCTCTGTCCCCTAGTCAGTGTCCAGCAGCTAAAATGTAGATCTATGGTGAGGGTGACACTCCTGTAATTCTCTATGATCGTAGCATTTCAATAGGAAGTTATTTCCTTTCTTCCCACCAAACATTGTGAAGTTAATAAAATGATGGGGTAAAAATCTATCAGAAAGAGAAGCACCATGTATGACTTGGGCTGGATATGAACCAGGATGTAATAACTTTGTGAGATGTATTCTCCACTTCACTATAAAGGGTGTCCTAAATTGGACAAATCTTTGACATAGAATATTGACTCTCATGGTCCTCCTCTCCTCTCCTGTCTTCTCCTCTCCTCTCCTCACCTCTCTCCCCTCTCCTCTCCTCTCTTTTCTTCACCCCTTTCTTTCCTTTCTTCCCTTAGCTATCCAAATGTTTCACACATATCTATTATTTGTCTTATCTTCATAGAAATCACTAGAAATAAGTCCATTAGAATGATATTTCAGTGTTATAAATAACAATACTGGGCTGGGGTTACAGTTCAGCAGCACAGTGCCTGCCTGCTAAGCATGAGGTCCTGAACTCTATTCCCTGTACCCAAACAAACAAACAAACAACAAAACAAACAAAAAAAAATCCTACTTTTTCAAGGTCAATTTACTGAGAGGTAGTATATCTGAAATTTAAGCCCAGGTTTTTTTAACACAACATGCAGGGTTTTTACAATATTTCTAATCACTCTATTCCTATTCAATGTAAGGTTGAAATCTCTGGCGGTCAGTCCAAATCTTATGAATGCATTCACTACAATCACTTATAAATATGAAAGACCAAGCAAGCAAAAAAAAAAAAAAAAAAAAAAAGGCATTTTGAAAACAATTTCAAAATTCTGGGAGAACTACCAAAAATATCAGTAAGAATAAGCATTTTCTAGCTTAATCCTTCACATAAATAGATGCTATTGCTGACAGTGTTTCTTCCCGAGCTGGACTTCCCACTGTCAGCAAGACACACGCTGAGATATTTAGAGTGATTTTGTTTTACATCACACAATCTACAGCTTCCATGGCTTTCTCAGCATTCTCTGAGCACAGAGGGACAAAAGGCTGGTATCATGTAGTGATGACCTCAAAAGCCTCAGGCTGGGCACTGTCAGTGTGACATGTTCTTGCCAGTGCGCAGGTTTTTGAATCCTGCCTGACAACCAGATGGATTGTCATCTATTTGCTTGAGTAGTGTGGTCACCAATGTTAAATTCAAGGCATGATGTCAGTACTTTCAAAAACCTGAGCTGCAAGCAGGGACCATTTCTTAGGCAGGAGAAACACTGAAAAGCAAAGAGAACTATCATGATGGGTATAATACTGGGCTAACACAGAGACGGTTAGGAAACAAAAAGAAGGTTCTATGCTGTCTGACATTTCCTTATATACTTTTTCTTCTTTTTATTTGTTTTGTTTAGTTCCTCTGTAGAAATGCTAACTTCTTCATTTTCCTACAACTCTATTGAAACTCATCTTCAGTTCTAAGACAACCAGGAGTCTCAGATGGCCTCTGTAATCTCTCCAGATTGATGCTGAAAGAGAGTTAAGGGTTTTTGCTTTGTGTTGAGTGCAATCTCATCAAGCCAAATCTTTGATGGCCCCTTTGGTGTCTCCAAAGCTTTGAGTTTATACTTGCTCTGAGGGTTCATTCTTTTTTGCTTGATATGTTTTGCTAGCAGTTGTCTACCTGTCTGTCTATCCCTTTCAATCATCGTGTCCCCGAGGCAAGGATTATGTTCTTTTAGGAAATTGTAGTCAGTAACTCAGGACAACAGGGTAGATATGCAGATATACACACCTCTGAAACATATAGCAATAGTTCTTTATTGGGTAAATTTGCACCCTGCCCTGAAGTGTGGGAGGGGCCACTGGCCATATTTGGAAGTAGTTTTGGTTTTCATGATTTTTAGTGGGGTGCTCCTACAGTAGGTAGAAGTTGCAAATACTGCTAACTATCCTAGATGCACAGGACAGCATCCCACCACGTAGGACTATCCAACCCACAGTGCAAATACAATGAGGCTGAAAGATCTTGCTAACAAAACAAACTACTAACATGTCCATCGGGAACAGTTTCCAAATCCAAACGATGTTTCTAGCATAGAATGTCTTCCTGCCCTAGTATTAACTCATTTTATCATTACAGTCCATTGTGAAGCATAGTGCATGGATTGGCTTAGTCCTATTTTACAGGTAAGGGAATTGAGAAGGTGTTTCATATCTATGAAGGTGGCAGCAGAACTCGAATCTGGAATTTCTGGCTCCATGATAAAGGAAAACAAATAAACAAAAAGTAAGTGCTTTGCTGAGGATTCTTCAGGGAAACAGAATTAATAGACTAATACATATGTTAGTAATAGATGAAATATAAAATTATGCAAGAGGGCTTAGGGTAAGTTCACAGAAACAGAGGCAGATCTGGAAGCTAAAGAAGCTGGAAGTCACCAAAGAAGAGGGATCAAGGATGCAGCCCCATGCAAGGTCAGAGGCCTGCAAGCTCACCATGGAGTCACCCACAGGAGTCTGCACTGGAAGGCTGAAGAAACTGGAGACCTGGAGACCAATGGTGGCATCAAAGGATGGATCCACTCAAGAAGACTGGAGCTCTTCAAAACAGGTTCACTTCCTTTTCCTTTCCCTTTTTTATTCCATCCAGGATACAAGCCTATTGATTGGGTGGCAGGGAAAGGGATCTTGGCCCCTCAGTTTGCTGACCTGGATTTGAATCATAGATGCACCCAGAATGGAGCTTTCCTAATCTGCTAGGCGTTCCTCAGTCCATTCAAGCAGACACATCATGATTAGAAGTTACAGTAAGTAAAAATAAGGAGCAAAAAAATCGAGGGCGTGTTGAGGGATGCATAGGAAAATGCTGCTAAATCTAGGGAGCAAAAAAGATGAAATAAAAGAAAATCAGTTTAGGGTCCAGACATTGGGGTCCCTGAATGACTTAATGAAACCTGAACTTCCCAGAAGTAGAGGGTGAGGGGTATACAACAAAGTAGATAAATAAAAAGTTTCTTTAGAGTGGATCTGGTAGTGGATGGGCGATTGGGAGACAACTGCAGTCCTCCAAGCTCTACCATTAAGCCCTAGAGGATGACAGGAAGAGTCATCAACCCTCAGAGAAGCCAAACGTGCTGCAAGCAGTCATAGACTGCTCCAGCTAATGTACTGTCTTTGAGAACATAAATCACTACTCTCTGGACGTCACTGTCTATCTTTTGTGTTTGTACTACCGGGCTCTAAACTAAAACTATAAATTCTTAGACTTTATATTTTAGACCAATGGCCTAGGCATACATAACCTGTATATCCTATGGTTTAGGCCTACATGTTCTACATATATGATAAAGAAATGGTTAATTCATTTTGAGGGCTCAAAGCCATCACTGCATGACCTCTTCACACCTCAATTACTTGGGCCTTAATGGTCTTTTAACAAAAATGATCCACCTCTGTCATTTACAGCATCGAGATTAAGGAAACACAGGAAAAGGATGTGGTGGAGGTTTCTTCTCAAGAATAAGAGCTTGATTTGAGTTTTGAGTTGAATAATATTCTAAGCTGTTAGCATTTCAGGGGGTGTATACATGTTCTCAAAAGAATAATACACAAACACAGGCCTGAGCCTCCCACCCGTTCTACCTGAAGCAAAAGACATTCTTCTGTGAATGCATTTCTTCTTAACCTCCCACGGATGAAACAGAATCCAGCATCACCTGTGATCTATTTCTCATGTAACTCATGGTGGCATCTTGTTTTGCATTTCTTTTTTCACCTTCTTTTTAAACATCAGACCAATCCATCATGAACAGTGACTGCTTTCATTGTATAGACTTTTGAATTTCAAAATGCCTAATTTGTTTATTTAAATGCAAAAGAGTTTCCAAAAGAAAGTGGGGGAAGCTAAGAAGAGGTTTAGCTCCTCATTTGCAGTCAAATATTAATTTTGCTTCTAGGATCACCATTTTGAAAGCTATCAAGAGAAACCTGCTTTTAGGGGAGCTGTACTCTGAGATGATGGACAAGTATCTGCAGTTCACAGACCCTGAGCCTTCCGCTCTTTAGCCATCTTATGTCATAGCAGATACAATGATTTTATGAAAACTTGTCCTCCTTATTCTCCTCATATTTGAGCAAGTGTTTAGCTCATGCACTCTTGCTTTGGGTAGGTGGTATCTGGAATAAAATTGGAAATAATTTTTGACCAAAGAGACATTTTTCATCAATGAGTATGTTGCTACCTTTTGAGTAATAGAAGATCTCAATCTTATCATCCTTTAGAATTAATCTGGAAGGGAAACAACTTCTCTAAATAATACAAACCTTTTTAGACATGAGATAAGAGTTTACTGCAACACTGGGCAGCAGAATTCCTATCCAGAAACATATCTTTCCAGGAAAGGTTTCTTTTTGTTTCAGTGCAAAGCTTCAGAAAGTCTTCTATCAGAGTATGCTTAGCATACTGAAGATAATGTATCACATTAGTACAAATTATGTATCTGTAGATTATGAGTCAAACAAAACAAATTTAAGGAGTTTCCACTCACGTCATATCACAGGATGGTTAAAATTGAGAAGTGGTATGTAATTATGTTGCTTTGAAAAGGTTAAGGTCTGCTTGAATAATAATCTTAATTTACCCAAAGAAACAGTGAAGAGAAAAAAATAACATTTGCTCAAATGAGAGGGGTCATTTTGTCTAGACTGGAAGTGTGATCTTAGAATTTATAGGAAGAGGTAAATGGAGTTTGACATTCTTAGAGATCCACTGAGGAGGTAACACACTGGATTTTTAAACTTCAGGTAGTGCTTCTAGTATATCAAGATGAAGGAGACAGAATTCCAAATCTGGAGAGCAACACATATAAAATGTTGGCATGACCAAGTTGGGCTGGAGAATGGAAAGTGGGGATGTAGATAGGAGGTCTTTCCGACAAAAACTAGGCTTTATGTGTAAGACAGTAGGAAGTGAGATTGGAGAAGTACAATGGGAGATCGAAGGCCTTTGAAAACCTACCAGGGGGATTTGGGCTCATCGTCACATGCAACAGAGTTATTGTGGATTCTTGGGAGGGAGGCAGATAATGCAGGCAGCATTGGAATGCAAAGGTAGCTCAGCAGGACACAAGCATGGGATGAGCTAGAGGAACCTAGTCTGCAGGCAGGAGACTAGGGTTAGGGACAGTGCTCCTGTTTACTGAAGAGAAAGGGAGAAGGCAGGGACAACTCTGAATGTGCTTTCAAAGGTTTGGTGACAGACCTAGAGGTGGAAGAGAGGGAATCGTTGAAGGTTACTCCAAGAGGAGGGGTGGGACTGTTATCATCCACAGAAGACACTGTCCCTGGATTTGGGCAGGAGCATCTGTCCCCAGAAGGACAGCCCCTTTAGTCATTTTACCTAAAGAGAATGTGGAATGGAAAAAACAAAACCTAGTTATCATTTTCTCAAAGCTGGTGGAAGACTAAATGATATTTCTGAGAATAAGTCCTTTCAAATATGAAAAGTTATTGATTTGATAGAGTGCTTGATTTAGTCCATTTTTTATTCTATTACAACAATGCCAGTGTATAATTTTTTTTCGAGAAATAAAATCAATAGAGAGGGAAAACACAGAGCTACTTCTTTGGTACTTTATGTTCTCGTAATAGAGATTTCTGTCCCGCTAGCTTGGCTTGTGCTAATGTAGCCTTCTCCTCTCCAGCTCTGCGTGTCTAAACCCCTATCATTCCTGAGCGCTGATAGGAAACCTTCTTCTGCATAGTTCTCAGGGGCTCAAAAGAATTTCCTGCTCCTTTTTAATTACCACCGTATCAGCAATCCACTTCCCTACCAAGAACACTTTTCCTCTAAACGCAATGCTACTCGGACAATACAGCTCACTAGAAAGTAAGTTAACTAACCATCATGCTGTGCTTTACCTCAGTTCTTTTTACTCTGAGCCAAGAAAGCTGAAGGAGTGAGGACAAAATTCTTAGAGCTCATGCTACTGAGATCTCTAATGCAATGTAAAGCAGTGGGAAAAATAACAAATAAACAGGATGGGTCATATTTAAATGTTTACATGCTTTTACTTACTAATTGCTTGTTATTAATGCTATGCTAAAATTGCACATCTATCACATTGTTCAAATAACCTCCTGTAGAGCCTTGTAAAGGAATGACTTGACTGCAGTGAGTTTTAATTCTTGTCTTTCAAATCAAATTAGAGACTTTTCCAAATAGAGGGAGAAAAGAAGGACTGAATGATGTAGGCAAAGAGCACTGGGCTTGATATAGAGATCTATCCCAAGAGCAACTGGAGGATTAGAGATAATTCCAGGTTGCTGACACCTTGACTCATACACTTCACCTTTGCAATTATTTCTTTTCTGATTTAGTCAAACAGAAAACTTCAATGGGTGGATGAAATCCAGCCTGCAAACACTGTTTGCTTCTTGTCTGTGCAATTGCCATTGTGCTTTTACTCAAATAGACCTGATCTTCAACTGCTGGATGCCAAGGTGGCAGTCATCACAGAGAAGTTCAGAACATTATCTCTGGAGCCCATTTTGAAGACCATGGAGCTAGAGATCTACCATAGCTCTGTACCAAGTATGTGACCTTAATGAAATCGCTTAATATTCTCAACCTTGATTTTTCTATAAAATTAGAATAAAGTTACTAATTGGTTGTTGTGAGAAATAAGAAATGTATTGTGAAGGTTTAGTAAGCACATGATAAAATATTTAGCACCCAATAGATATTTAGCATTGAATAAAATATTATTATTTGTCATTGTATCCTATGACCTTTCTAAGAACCTGAGGGACATCTTTATAATGATGAAGTGCAAACAAATCTCTTAAGTTTGCTTTAGATAGAAGACAACTTTTGACATTTTCCAACAAAGCTTCTTGTCTCATTGTCCTTGCCTTGTTGAATAATATCATCACCCTCCCAACAAGTCAAGCAGGAAATTATTGGACTTTTGATGGGTTTATCAATCCCTTAAGACCCTCACCCCTAATCATAGCTAATCAAATCTCTATCACTGCCTGATTGTCCATGAAAACAATATTTGTTCAATATTTTGGAGTTTGTAGACATTTTCAAGAACTGTGAAAGCATGCAGTATTCTTCACAAAATAATACATTCAGTGTAAAAAAACAAACAAACAACAAAAAAACCTTTACACATCAGTTTTTTGACAAATAGACCTCCCAAATCCTGAATAAATACCTTCCAGGTGTCCAGGAGGCAAGATTAGGGATCTAGCGCTAAAGTATTTATCCAGATTAGATGATCCTTTGCATTTATCTGGTCTCTTTTCTAGTTCTAAATATCTTTAATCACTTGCATGAATTCAAATTGGCCTCTTTGATTTCAGAATGCTCTTTCTCTTACTCAAACTCCAATCTGCTCTCAGAATCTTTCCCCTGAAATAACATTTTCTAGTGAAACTCTTTTGAAATCTTTTTTGTTGTTGCTGTTGATACACAGTGATTGCCAAGTTTTACCATGCATAATAAGCTAGAGAGATTTCTGAGTATAGACCAAGGATGTGTTGCAAAGATCTGTACACTTTACCAAAAAATCAGAGGTGTTCCTGATACCAGAAGGTCCAGGTTACATTTTAAGGAAATGGGTAAGTTATTTATTTATTTATTTGGGTTCCAGGGATTGAACTCACAACCTCACACTTGCCAGGCAGGCACTTGTGCCCTTGAGCTATATCCTCAGCCCTGGTCCAGGTTACATTTTAAGAAATACTATCCAAGATGAACTTTTCATGAAAATTTCTACGCTCTTTATTTTGTTTAATTTAACCTCTGCCTTTGAAAACTGAGTGTGTTCAGAACTCTTCACTCTCACAACTTTGTTTCAAAATTTTCTTTGTATCATTCAACACAACTAACTTTTCTCTGTGTTCTTTCTTTACCAATTTGCCTAATAAGAACGCTTCTCTGAGAAAAGCCTTTTCCTCACGCACTGCCATTGGCCCGTGAGCACATCGGAAGCTTGCTCCGGGTTATTGTTGCTTGAGTGTGTTTCTTATTAACTCCAATGTAATGTACACTTTTTGAAGGCAAAGTAGCTTCTACTTAACGTCTTATGCCAGCTTATCAGAACCTCAGATGTTGTAGATAGTCTTAAAATGTTTGCTAAATGATCAGATTTGCTGTTTTTCATCAATGTGCCATGTTTCTTGATATAGCGCCTCTGTGCCTCAGATCAGCAAAACACCAGCTGTGGCACAGAGGCGCTTCATTATCGCAAGTAGTTTGGTGCTGTTGTGCCTGAACCAGTTTGTTCTGCACGGGCGAGCGACTCACGTGCAAGCTTCCCAACTCTGAGGTCAGCGATTGTCTTTTGGTAAAATTGACATCAGTCAGGGTAACAGTATTCACATCACAGAATTTGGTAGATAATATACATAAGACTGTGTTTTGGTTGCTGTTATTATTTTTTTCCCTAAAATGTTTTTCAGTAAGGTTAGTAACCAAAGAAGCTATGAAATTCCTCTGTACCATCACAGAATCCAATCCAACAGGGAAAATTCATTTATTTTACAATCTTGACAGTCATTTTTTAATAAGTAAAACAGTTACACATGGAAAAACCATGGAACTTCACTGTGCAAATGGCAGAAAGTAGACTATAACAAGGCACTGAGATTCAGGTTCCCTGGGTTTTCCTCTTGGAAACTATGAGACAAGAAACACATTGACCGCCTCTTGTGAGCTTTAGTTTCATCGCTTCATCACAAGTAAAGGAGAAACACTAATGCCCCATCCCACCTATCTCCACCTTCATCGAAGAGTAAATGAGGAGAAGCATGTGTGTGAGCGTCTTTAAAATTGTAAACTACCATCAAAATGTGTTTTCCTAACTCTGAGTTCTGAGATTTGGCTCTGGGAGACTGTAGTCCATAGGGAGTGACAGTTGCTTATTTATTGTCACTCATCAATCTAAATCCATAAAGAGTCAGTACCTGTTTTCAATATTGCTTCTCTCTGTCATTTCCTGCCACCTAAGACAAACCTGCAGCATTCACAAACTATAGAATTCAGCCTTTTCTCTCAGAATTTGCATTGAACTCCTCTTTCCTTAGAATAGCAAACACTGGAGCAACCTGATCTTTATCATGAACTTTATTGGAATACAGACATACTATTTAACTACTCTCCCTTCTCCCTATAATACAAAAATAAATGGCATTGATTAGTGATTGACTTCAAAGTGAGTAATTGAGCTTTAATGGGTTTATAAAAGGGATTGAACTCAAGGCAATAAATTAAAGGCAAAATAAAAGAGTAAACAAGAAAGGATGTTTTACAACTTGGTTCCATTACAGTCTATGCTAACCAGATTAAAAAGTAATTGCCATGTCAAGAAAAATTATAGTGGCCTCTGCAAAATGAAAGAGCAGTGGGCTCCCTTTGTGTGCAGGGTGTAAAATAAAAAGAATAGTAAACGAGTGTGGGACTGTGGGGAGGGGGCAGAATATTTGATCCTCATGGTGGCTGTGCTTTCAGAATCAGAGCTCTCTTCAGGGAAACAGGCATTAACATCCATACAGGATAATGAGCAGCATGCTTTCAGCCCAACTTTACACTGTTCTCTATTATCTTTGTTATAGCCTATCAGGAGTATATTCATGAATACATCCCTTATCCAGTTTAAATGTCTCTAAATTAATGAGTTTGTGAAGACAGAATATTTTCAGTATTTTAGAGGGGACCTTTTTAAAGTAGGTTATTACTTTTTAAAAATAGATCACATATGCTGTGAAATAAGGATCACTTGTGGTTGGAGAATCAAAATACACCGTAAAGTAGGGAGATAACATATATAAATTTGATGCAGCCGTTACCTCTATGAGCCCTGATGATGCGTCATGGGGCACTTAAGGAATTGAAAGTGGTCCTCAAGGAATCACAGCTCATTATCTCGGAGAATTCATCGTAAGAAGCCTAAAGAGTGGGAAAGGGTAAAAGTCCAGCAATTTTTAAAATAAGTATCCCTGGAATCTCAACTGCCTGAGAACCTACTGTAAAAAGAACTGGAAATGAAGAAGCATCAAGATTCAAGACAGTATCTGTTGATAAATCCCACTAAACAAAGTGATAGTGACTGGAATGGTATACAGGATTTGTGTTGGGTGCAGTGTTGATGGCAATGAGTTGGAATAAACAAATCAAACATTCCCACAGACTGGCCTGTCCGTTAATTGCAGCTTCCAAGTTAGAGGGAGAGCACTTGTGCTGTATGCCCAGGAGAGTCAAGGTGTGTAAATAAGGAATCTGTCATGAAATCATAAGAATGTTTTCCAAGGGTGCTTAGACCAGCCCTTCAATAGCTGTAGAAAATATAAAGAGAAGAACAGATTTGTTTGTACGTCCACCACATATGAGGATGACTAACACTGACTTTTCTTGTGCATTTACTCTTAGAATCGATAATCTTGGCTAGATTGAAATTGAGAAAATAAACGAAATGTCCAGATAACTACGGAGGAAGACAAATGGTCATGCCCTTAAAGATTAGTGAGTCACTTACTACTATTTACATTTAATATACTTTTTAAAAATGCTTTTTTTTTTTTTGAGACAGAGTCTTGCTCTGCAATTCAGATTGACTTTGAATTCACTATGTACCCCAGGCTGACCTAGAACTCTTGGCAATCCTTCTGCCTCAGTCTCTTGAGTGCCAGATTACAGGTATATGCCACCATGCCCAGCACTTTTTACAAATTCTTCTTTAGTTGATCTGGGATGGAGATGATAAATTGACTAAACATAAAAGATCAATTTTTAGTCCAAATTATATGATAGGATTTGAATCATACAGTGTCTACCCTTAATATCTAGTTTTCCTACTAAAAATGCTTGAATTTATGTAATATGTTTCTTTTCTACAGGATGTAAGCCTTTTAATAGCAGTGCTATATTTTAAAATGACCACAGAAGAATTAATATTTCAAAAACTTAGAATTTATGTCAAATTGATCAACTTTATTTTCATTACCATAATATGCATATTTTTAGTTTGAGTTATTTTAAGCAAGTTTTTCAGGTAACTCAGCTGAGCTGCTTAGAACTATTGCAATAAATATATATACAATATGCATGTGCTACACACATATTTGTTACTTTTGCATGTATTAGAAAACAAAATATTTACTGGAAAAATATCAGAGATTTAATGTAAAATGGAGCAAGATACAACCAGGTAGAAAACAAATTAAAATGGTATTTATATACCAAAAGATACCCAGAGTCACAACACATAAAATCAAAGTATTAGAAATCTTTTTTCCATAGATCAAGAAACAAATGTGACTAGAGTAATTAATTTGAAAGATGTGAGAAAACAGACCCATAGAGGTATGTGGAAATATCTAGAAAATCTAGAAAGTACAGACACACTGCAGAACTTGTACTATAGATATGTTTATGTATGAGCAACAGATATTTTCAAGGTAATTCATTAACTCATGGTTGTCATCGCCAAAATAAATAAATACATAAAAACAAACCCTGAAAAAATAATAACATTCATCCAGGCAGTACTAGTGAAATAAATTATTCATACATATATATATATATATATATATATATATAGAGAGAGAGAGAGAGAGAGAGAGAGAGAGAGAGAGAGACAGTAAGAGAGAGAGAGAGAAACTGTAGCAATGGAAGAGAGAAAAAAGTCAAATTGCTTGATCTCCAAGATAGATTGATAAAAGGATGAAAAGATGCAGAACAGTATGCAAGGTAAAATATCTTTCATGCATAGAAGAATAAGAATAAAACTATATATTTATATTTTCTTGTATATACCAAAGCCTTTGAAAGAAGGCATAAGCATTAATAGCAGTAATTACCAGAATTGGCAGAAGAAACAAGGTAGGCGAGCATTCTTGACAGTTCTAAGGAAGCATATTTTAAATAACAGCCACAAATCATTTTGCTATTTTTCCTATAATAATTGGAAAACAGGAGCTCTAGGGAGTTTTGAGTGAATGTTAACTTCTTAATTTTGATGCTACTGGGGTTTGATACTTCACTAAATTCAAATTTAGAATTTTCATTTGTTTAGAAGCATTTTTAATTAGACTCATTAATTACAGATCCTAAGGTGCTCTGAAGAGCTAAATTCCAGCCCTTCATTAGCCTGTCATGAAGTCAATTGAATGTTCTTTGTAGATGAACACGCAATAATCGTAGATATGGCAAACATATGCCTTTTTCTCAAGTGCATGTGGAGGAGGACATATTGAAAACCTATCTTTGTAAATGCAGTGTCTATATGGGACTTTCTCCCAAGTCACATTGCCATTAAATGTGTCTTGTGCCCCACATGTACTCTTACCCTACAAAATCACTTTTTCAGCTTCTGCTACATGTTTGTCTCTGTCATGAGGATCACTTCTCCATTTAAATTCATTCCTGCAATAGAGTTTTTGAGAGCACCATCTACTTTTCTTTGCTAACAGTTGCAGTTGCAAAGACATTTCTATGATGAGCTCTTTAATGTTGATCCTTAACACCCTCTTGTTAAGTCCCACAAGGGCAGAAGATGTGTCTGTTTTGGTGTCTGCTGTGTTCTCTAGGCCCAGCAAAATGTGGGTCAATCAGTATGTGTTGAATTAGTTAAAGACTGATCTAAATAAGTCTAATTCTAATTTGAATTTCTATTACAAGTGTATCTACTATTTTTATTCTTAGTGTATAACACAGAGAAGAGAGTCAAACACAGTAGAGGGTTTTGTTTCAGGCAGACCTTGATCTGCCTAGCATTGCACTATTTCTAGGCATGAGCCCTTAGCAAGTATCTTAGCTTGTTCAGGCTTCTAAAACAAAGCACCACAGACAGGGTAACTTATAAACAGAAAAAACTTCCCACAGTTCTGCAGACTAAAAAATACAAGATCAAGACACTCGCAGATTAAGTATCTGATGGAGTCCTGTTTTCAGTTAGCAGACAATGATTTTTGAATAGGACGATTTGCTCTCTGGAATAACTTTTATAAAAGCACTAATCCCGGTCATAAGGACTTTACTATCATGAGACAGTCATCTATCAAACTCTCCTCTCACTCTTAACTCCATCGTCTTGAAGTTAGATTCTTAATGTGTAAATTTTAGGGAAAAGCAAACCATAGCCAACAATTTACTTGAATTTCCTAATTCTCAGTTATTTTTAGACCACAGCAAACAATTTATTTGATCCTCTTAATGCTCAGTTATTTTAACTATAAAACAGAAAAAAAGAATCAATGTTTATCTACCCCATGGGCTACTATGATTATTGATTAAAACAAGACTTACCACAACACTGGATAAGTCCTGACAAGCACTCAGTGATGACCAGGTATCCTTGGTATTGTGGTTCCAGCCTCAGAGTCAGCCTCTGCCAATTTACCAGCTGAAATAATGCTCCCAAGAATCTTCACCTCGCTCATATGATTTAAATTTGACACAGCGAAAATGACAACTTTTGGAGATTTTGGACACTTTGCATAAATTATCAAAACAAAGACTATTGAGTCTATATATATAAAGTGTGCACAGCAACTCATTTAGCATCCCACAGTTATTTAGTATTTGATTGGTGATTATATTTTAAGACAGTTGAATCCAAATAAGTGTTTTGAGCATCTAGGTGAGAATTTTCTATGAAGTGGGGTTAGAAAGATCACTCCTCTACAGGGCATAAATGTTAACAGTGCTTGGTGCCAATATCCCAGCTAGTAGATTGCATAACCAAACTCTGTGACTCAGGAACAATGAAAATAATAATCATTGGGTACTATTGAATTTTTGTCAGGGGCTAAACATGTATTTTCTATGATAAAGTTTAATTGTAGTATTTTAGAAATAAATACTTGATATGATTCTTCTTTAGAGTAAATAATAATGGACTGTTATTTTACTACACTATTTGCATCAATCCTTTCTAGGAAGTCATAAAAACTGTCAGTCATAGACATAAAATTCAGTTCTGTTTTACTGAGTTTGTGAATTTTCTTCTAGACATATTTTTCTCATAAAGCAAGGCATAGCAACTGCTAATGCACTAAGATAAAGGCTTAAAATGGTGGTAAGGATAAAACTGTTTGGATTCAAATTATTTAATTTAAGCTCCACCATTCATCACTTTCTACCTGCATCGTCTTCTGCAAGTTTTTTCTTTCTTTCTTTTTAACCTTGGTATTCCTTTATCTGTAAATATGAGCTAGAATGGAACTTATTGAATTGTTGATGCAAAACATCCAGAAGCCTAACTAATGTAGAATTGCTACCTGCAGGATCTTATTATTTCACGTGAAGCAAGTACTGTCATAGTCTCTATTTCTGTAGATCAGATACTTTGCAATCAGACCTTGAACCCAATTATCTCAACTTCAAGGCTCACTTGAGGGGGAGGGGTTTCAATTGTTCCTTAGCCTACAATGCTTGTATTGTCAACCGTGTGAACACTGAGTCTTAAGTTTTTACAATGGTTTGTGACTTCCAAAAGGTCATTGCACATGAATAAGTATATAGTATGTCTATAATGCTAGAGCTTCATCAAAGGGGTGAATAGGAAAAAAATGTCTAAACAGAAAGTTTAGGGGGCCATTAATGAAATGCTTCACCAATGGTAGAATGAGGTTGTCTGTTTCAGTCTTCTCCATACCTCCTGCCAACACTCATTTAAGACCTACTTTAACAATTCTATTCCCCATCTGCCCATCAACTTTGTTGAAGCCGCTGAGGCTATAATCAGAGAACCTGCACTGCCCAGCTCCCAGATGCTTCTTATCCCTGCGACTGTCTGAGACCCCCTGAGCTACATGTGGGTTCTGAACTGCTCCAGCTCCCACACAGCCCGATACCTGCACTGTCTTTCTTGTTGGCCCTGCTCTCAGTCATCCTCCAGCCCATGTCTGGAAGATAACCAAGGGCATAAGACACTGTGATACAATCAAGATTTAGCTGGGACCCTGCTTTTAAATTGTTCCTGGAAACTACTTTACAAATTTTAAATTTTATGAAAAAGATTACGGTTTATTTTAAAGAGAAGTACCCATGTTGCAGATCCATGGTGTAAAATCTTCAGGAAATCCACCAACAATGACAAGAGACCAGATGCCTTCTCCCAGGAAATGGGTGAAACCATTCCAGCCTTGGGACCCAGGAGCCTGGGAAAATGGTGCACCTTGAGACCGCAATGTTAAGTGAAAGAAGACAAGCTTAAATATCACATGGGTCCTCTTGTATGACAAACCGAGAGTAAAGTAAAGAGCAGAATAAAAGATGCATAGTAGGAAATAGGGAGATAGATGGTTCTCAAAGGGGAAAGAGATCAAGAGATAGAGGGACGGGGGAGGGAGGGAAGGGATAAAGGATAAAAGGAAGGATTAGGGATGTGTTATGCCCATGTACCACCTTCCCGCAAGGAATGTAAATAGTATGTACTACCCACATGTACTACTAAGCTAAAATTTAAAAAAAAAGATAAAATAAGCATCACGGTGTACATTTATTTTCATATTTGTCATTAGAAGATACATATACTGAAAAGTGGTCGCTACAGTGGAACAAATGAACATACACATCATCACATGTATTTACCTGTTACCACCCCAAGCAGTTATAATCTATCTATTCATTTATGAACAGGCTGTTATTAGTGTTATTTTCCGTGGTATATATTAGATCTGTTTGTTCATCCTACATACAGTGTTTGCTAGCTTGTATCCTTTGAGCAGTATGTCTGCATTTTCTCCACCCAGCTCCTTTCTGGCAATCCTTGTTTTTATTCTCTAATTCTACATATCGGGCTTTATTTGTTTTTTCTTTAAAAAGATTCCACATATAAGGATCATGCAATAACTTTCTTTCTGTGTCTGGCTTATTTCACCCATAATGTGCCCTTTTTCCATTCATGTTGTAGAAAATGACATGATCCCTTCCTTTTATAAATTTGATAACATTATATTTTGTGTGTGTATGTTTCTTTATCCATTTATCTAGCAATGCATACCTGTGTTAATTCTTTATCTTGACTCTTATAAACAGTGCTGTGATGAATATGGGTTTTTAGATGTGACTTTGTTTATTTTGGGTGTGTTGTCCACAGAAGAGAAACTTCTAGGTTATATAGTTACTCTATTTTATTTCCTTAGGAACTTCCATACTGTCTTCCACAATGACTCCACAAATCTACATTTCCATGAACAGTGTGTGGAGGGCCCCTGTTCATGACACCCTTGCCAGCACTTGCTATTTTGTATGCATGTGTGTATGTATGTATGTATGTATGTATTTAAAAGACAATTTTAAAACAGGTTCTCACTAAGTAGCTGAGGCTACCCTTGAACTTCAGGTGACGCTGCTGCCTCAGCCTCCAGAGTGCTGGGATTACAGGTGTGCACTACCATACCTGGCTATTTGGTTTTAAACCTGAATTTTTTTTTTAAGTAATAGCTCCCCTAATAAGTCTGAGAAGATATATCACAATGGTTGTCATTTGCACTGCCATGCTGATTAGTGATGTTGAGCAGTACTTACATACTTGTTGAAGATTTTATATTATTTTTGGAGAAATGCCTGTTTCAGAACTTTGCTCAATTTAAAATCAGGTTGTATATGCTTTGGATATTGAGTTGTGTGAGTTCTCTCATTTATTAATCCCTTATCAGTGCATGGTTTTCAAGAGACCGGTTCTAGGTCATAACTGCTCACTAGCTGGGGATTTGGGCAGGGTCTCTGAACGTGGCTGGACTTCAGTTTCCTCGTCTGTGCAGTGAAGCAATTGTACTAAAGGGTTCCTAAAGCCCCCAGGAGATCTAAATTTCAAATTAATCATGGAAGACCACAGGGTAAGTACATTTCTGACGAAGAGAAGGAGACCGGAACACTCTTATCAGAGAGGTAGAAATTATTCCTTTTAGCAATCTACAAATTTATCAGCTGTTTTTAAAAATCTTTTGAATTTCACAGATTGTGAACATAGGAATATGGAGTCACAGAGACCATCAAGATATCAGGCAGAGAAGGTTATGTCTTCTATACATGGAAAGCCAGTTGGAATTCAAGCAGGTAGTAAGGAGGGAGGCCTGGACACAGTGTCCGGCAAGAAAGCTGGAAGGGGCGCAGATTCAGGCATATTTCATACTGGTATATACACTGTGGAAATGGTTGGGTTTCTTTTTTCCCACCACTTACCCTTGCTAGAGGCCTCAAAATATTTTTCTATTGCAGTTGAACTAGCTCTCACTATCCCCGAGGCCAATTCCCATGTCTAAAATTAAAAATATATATGTATATATTTCAGTTCTATGTGTTAGGAAAAAAACTTGCTTTCTCAAGAGACCAGATGTATTTTTCCTATGTGCAATGCAAAATTATATAACTGATCATTCTTCTTTCTCGGCATTATGCATCAGAAAGATAGAAGTCAGCACTGCATCAGAACTTCAACCCTATAGGTCCCAGGCCCTACACATTGCATTCTTTTTTTCTTTTATTCTCTTTCATTTTAAAGAAAAAACAGATAAATCTAGAAGCAAACAAACCTAAAAAGCAACAATGTTAAAAGCCAAATGACAACAGCAACAACAGCAAAAAACCCAAGTGCTATATAGGTTTTCAAAACAAGATGATAGGAATTTAACAATGGTTGTGATACTGTACACTGTTATCTTCAGAATAGTTGCTCAGGTTCCCAGACACATGAATAAAGCAAAACAGTAAAATGGAACAAAACATTGGATTTCAAAAACAAGACAGGAGGAACCCCCGCCCCCCCAGTAGTCACAGTGCGCACTGCCATCCTCCATGTAGATGCCCAGACCACCAGCCCCAGGCCTGCAGGGTCAACAAAACAATACAAGCAGTAAGCTATTCCTTTCACCTCGGTTGCTATCATCTCACCCCAAGTCCTCCGAAACAACGAGTGGCTTACTGCGTGGGGAGGGGGAAACTCTTCTGGTTTCCCAGCCCATACCAGCTGACTCGTGGGAAAGCAGAGTGTCTTCTGGCTGAGTCTCTTCCGGATCTGCATGGCACAGTCTGGTTCATTGGAAGGCGTGCTTTCTGCACATTGCATTCTGATTCTACCCATACTGTCTTTCTCTCCCCTCGCTCCTCTTCTGAGGTTACATCCTGAGTCCCATCCCAGTGGTTCTTCTATTTGCCAGTTGTACGTATAAGCTAGTCACCTGCATCTCCTTTTAGGTGTTTGTTTTGCATTTTCACATAACCCATCTTCCCCAGTAGCACCTCCCTATACTTAATAGCTCCAGCTCTCCACCCAATTCCTTTCTTGCTCATCCATTCAATTTTAGTGATGCATTAGACTCCCAGTGCAAATTTGATCATCCTCACCAGGTAGGAGTTGATCACTTAAGGTTTTTCTTCCAGAGAAGGTTTATGTAGGAATGGTTCATCTATATTGTCACCAACAATTATTTTTGTCTGTTAATATCTCTTGTTAAGAAGAATATAATTTTAGTCACTGAAATGGTTTTAGTTTTTTATTTCCTTGGAAAATAAAATGGAAGCATGAACTAACAAATTTTTAAAAATTCATTTCAACTTTTATAAAAAATTCTAATATATGTAAAAATAAAATTCCTATGTCTCCTAATCCAGATCCAACAATTAGCAACTCATGGACAATTTTGTTTCATCTTTACCCAAACCACTTCATGTTACTTTTAGGTAAATCTCATATATTTCCTTTTTTAATGTTTCTTTACTTACTTCCAAAAAAGAAACACTCCCTAAAAATCTATGTGGACAGGCAGATTGAAAATCTTGGAAACAGCACAAATGCCCATCAACCATGGAATGGATAAAAAAGATGTGGCATTTTTATACAATGAACTATTACTCAGCTATAAAGAAGGATAAACCTGAGACTTTTACAGGTAAATGGATGAAGCTTGAGACCACACTCATAAGTGAAAAAAATCAGACTCACATGTGTGAATATTGTATTGTCTCCTTAGTGTAAAAAAAGAGTAAATATGACCCAAAATGTACAATAGATATTGTGAAAATGAAAGGGGAAAAAAGTGCTCAAAACAAAAGAACAACTGGGATAGGGGAAATGAGAAAAGAAAGAAGGGAAAAGATTATATGTGTATATGTATATGTATATATATATACATGTGTGTGTATATATAAAAATATATAACTATACTACTAATCTCTGTTCATCAAAATGAACTGTTTGCTTTCTTCATTTGATCATTTTTTCATGCCAAAAACTTGTAGTCTGAACAACTGCTTCAAAGATAACAATATGCAATATATTAACTAGCGTTAATTTCCTATTATTTTGTTTTGAAATTCTGCATCATTTTTATTCTTTTTGTTTTGTTTTTAAAATAAAAAAATTCAAAAACAAAGCAAAGCAACACAAAAAACCAAAATGAAATTGCAGAGGGAAAATGCAGGTAGGTCTTTTGGTATATAACTAAAAAGTTTTTCCAGAACCATAAACCACAGTATTGATATAGTCTAGAAAAGTAGAAAATTTTAGGGTGAATTATTACTTGCTCACAAAACTGGGGCATAATGGGTTTACCCAAAGCAATGATCAATAACACATGAAGTCTGAGTTTTTAACATGATAGAGAACCTTTAACTGTCTTATTGGCATCATCAAAATTTTTCAAGACACAGTAGGTACCACTACGTGTTCAAAGACCAACTGCACTTAGGCTGACAATGGCAAGTCCTGGTAAGGATTTGCAGCAATTAAACATCTCTTAAATTGCTAATATCAGTGTATCATAGCATAGCCACTTTCAAAACCTATTTGGAGTTTCTTGTAAAGCTAAATATATACCTACATTTTAAGATCAACTTTTTCATAATAACCCAAACCTAAAAATAACCCAAGTATCCATCAGCTGCAGAATATCTAGACAATGGCATTCGACTGAACAGTAAAAAGGAACTAACACATGTTAAGTAACCATGAGACAGTTATACAGGTATATAAATTTGTCAGAATCATCTAACTATTTTAATTAAGATCGTTGTGATTTATAGACTGTAAAATGGGCCTCAATAAAAAAATTGCCTTCAAGAGAAAACTGGCTTATGTGGAAAAATGCATCGACCAAGTCTTAAAGTTGAAAGTGACTACGCCCACTGCCCTACTTTCCGTTCTCTATCCTATGAGAGACATGGGTGTCAGTGTACGGAGGTGTAAGAAAGCAGAGCAGAATTACTCCACATCGCACTGCGCACATTCGGGAGAAAGGAGCGGACAGGCAAAGGAAAGAGGAACAAAGAGAGAGAGCAAAAGAGGATGAGGTTTTATTAGCTGACAGTGCAATGCCTTCCTGGTGCCACTTATAATACACAGCAAAATTTACTAACCAGACAAATATTTGCTGTACAGGACTTTATTGTGGTTGGTGTGGAAACCAAAGGTGCGGTCAGATTTCACGTTGAAGAAGATTTATTCAGAACGACAAACAGCCCAAGAGGAACGCAGGGTCTCTAGGCTGAGTGGAGAGGGAGCACAAGCGGGCAGAGGCAGTGGAGGGTTTTGGACAGCTATGGCCCCTGCAGCTGCCAGGTCAAGTGATCTCAGGGGGACCTCTTGTGGCAAGGAATCCTCCCAGAAGGGACATGCTTAATGGCTACCTAGCTTTTCTTATTTCTTTGAATCATACTGTTTTATGGTCTTAAATTATGATTTTCAAGAGTTTCACGTAACCGTTATAAGAAAGAGTTCAGGGAGGAGCAGGGAATCTACTTCATGAGACTAACAAACACACTGGACTCTTTTAAATTGATTCCTTGTTATAGCATCAAATATAACCCAAACTGACTTTCCAGTAAGCAGGATGCTTGTACTCTTTTAAAGTTCAGTGCCTGAAAAGCTAGGTATCTGTATTTCTATCACAAATCCAAATCAACAGGCAATAGTATGTAAACTGCAGAATCTAAAGACTCTGTAACTTGAATATGCTTGAGGAACAGATAACACTACCAATAAAATACCTAAGCAACGGTGAGGGAAGGGGCCTTAATTATTCACGTCGGCCAAACCAGTCAGAGTTTAACATGGCTTTTTGTGTACAGAGGATAGATCTAGAGTTCCTTGTAATTTCTTTAAAAATCAACTCCTTTTTATTTCTCCAGGTCTCCTTTCATTTTCCAATTTCTTAGAATCTGATATTATGAGACTGCTTGGCTTGGATCTGCTCTTCTACTTAAGGCATTTGTGCTCATTTAATTAATTGACCTGGTGAGTGCTACTCAAAAAAAAAAAAAAAAGGACAGCTCTCACTTCTCTGTTAGATAATTGCACAGTGCCACCATGACACTGCAGAGTTCACCATTCATGGGCTTGCGTATTAAGGCGTGGAAACTTACAATGAATGATGATATTTGTACTTAAAACCCACTCATCTTTACATCACTTGATCGTTTTAAAACACAAAGAACTGGAAAAAAAAAAAAAGACTTTTCATACTCGTTGGTGCTGGTCTCTGACCTGGTGGTTACTTTCTTCCATAAAGGAGCCATTTACAAGAGCAAGTCCAGGAACCCATGCAGGTTTTATATCTGAGGGAGCCTCATAACCCTTTCGTGCTTGCATTTTGCTTACTAAAGAGCATATTAACATTATAACTCTCAGCCCCTCTGACTTTGTGGCATCTCAGTAAAAGAGTGTAAAAGACTTTTTCAGAATGCAAACAAAACTGATCAGAAACCATTAAAGGGAAATTCCACTGCCACCGGGTTTTAAAAATCGTGTTTTAAGCTTTTTTCTTGGCATGTTAACCATGAACTAAATGAATGCATTTCAAATAGTAGACATTTCTACTCACACCAAAGAGTCCATTCTTACATCAAGCTTAAATTGAAATCATGTTTAATAGAAACAGACATGTATTTAAAACGAGGGGAGGAGGGAGCAGAAAGTCTATAAAAACGGATTTTATTTTTATAGGAAGTAGAAGCAGTAGAAAGTTATTTTTAAAGAAATTACCTAATTGATGGGATTCTGGGTGATTTTATTCGCTTCTTTACACTTATCTGAATTGTTCAATTTTCCTCCAATAAATATTTTACTTTCATAATAAAAAATGTCTAGTAGTGGGAAAATCATGATAAGTTTGTTTAACGAACATGAAACGAGTTGAAGCAATGGGGGTTTACAGTGTGTGTCAGATCTCTTTTCTCATCCGGTTAAGGGGAACCTAATAAAAAAATTCCTAAAATACTCAGAGTCTGCTCAGCTAAGAAACTTCTCTGAGCCTCACTTTTCTCATAAGTAAAACAAAGGGAATACCTACCTGATAGGTGAGGATTCAATGATGATTTATGAAAAGTGTTTAAGCAAAATGCCTGGCAGAAAATAACATTCACTGTAGCTCAGTTATTATTAACAGTTCCACTGATGAAGTTCAACTCTGTTATTCTTCTAGTTCTGCCTTAGAAAACTTTCTGTCTTTAAGATAACTGAAGTGTCAATCTCATTACTATTCATTTACTTATCAGAAAATCCTTTGCTCAGTATTACATGAGCCTGCTCCATAGGAAAACAAACACATACACACAAATGCATAAACAACACACACTTTCGCTTAGAAGTTCATTGATTTCGTGGTGGAAGTGTAAGTCTGGAAGATTTGGGGGATGAAAGACAAATGGCTAATCACTACCCACCAAGGGAAGGACCCCAAGGATAAGCGAATATCAGTGCTCTGTGCTCAGTAACGGCGTGAGGTCGCTGCACTTGGAAGGACAGAAAAGCACTAGTAAAGCAGCCATGAGTGAGATCTTATGTTGATCCTCAGTGATGCAGACACCAGCCCTACAGAAGAAGCTTGAAATCTTCTCTTGGATGCTGCACATATGTCTGTCCCAGATCTGGGAGGACCTACAGGAGAGGATCCAGACAGGCAGAGCGGTTGTGGGTCCTAGCACATCCTGCTGCTAACCGGTCAGCCACATGTGCAAAATTCACCAGCTTCGGACATCTACCTTGACCTTCGGAGAGACACAGCTGCTGCTTTGCTCCCCGCTCCCTAGTCTAACGCACATTTCCTTTTCAGTTCACCCTAACCCAAAACTCACGGAGAAGGAAGGGCTTGGATATTTAGCTCCAGTTTAGCTAAGCTGAACTGTACAAAACCATCCTACCTGGCCTTCTGTTTAGATTCAGGTCCTTGTGGGTACAGTACAAATTTTGATCCAAGCTCAGCAAATATCTAGAGTCTTTGATTCTGAATTTAACAAGCTAAAGAGCTGGTTTTCTTTTTTTCAGGGGCTAACCTCAGATTCACTGAAAGCTACTTACATCTACCACATCAGGCAGAAATCCCTTAAAATCTCAGCAGAGAAGTTAAATGCAAAGAGAGTCTACTGAAGGGCGTTCATTTCCACTCATACCCCACATCGGTATTTTTTAAACACATTCACCGCTAGGTGACAGTTTCTGACCTACAGGTGTGGAGCAAGGACCAAGAATCTGCGTAGCTGACAAGTCTGTGCTTAAGCAAGCACTTGAAGTAGGTGGTACAGCTTGAAAGCCATTGATCCTAACAATGGTTAAGAACCATATCCGACAGAATCATTTGGAAAGCTTTCTAAGATTCAGAGAATCATGACCATGTCACAACATTGAATCAGCACCTTCATTTAGGGTGACCAGTGTATGTTTTCTTTTTGAAAAAAGTCTTGTGACTGTGGTATATATATCCATGTAAAAACTACAGTTTCATAATTTCACACAGCTGCTTTCCAGCGTGTTAAGAGTTATCAGCAAAAAATTAGGGAGCTTCAGTGAACAAACATGTCATGAAAGGATTCAGTAATAGTCAGCTCTTCTATATAATAGTAACAGAGACTTACATGGCAGTTACCGGTTCCAGGTATTGTACATGATGAACTAACAGCACTCCATGGAGAAGATACTGCTGGTATCGTTCCCATTTTTCATATGGGGACACAGAGTTATGAAGAGCTGAATACTATAATATGCCCCAGGTCACAAAGCAGTAAGTGGAAGACCCAGAGTAAAACCCAAGCACTTTGTCTCTAGGGTCTGGGCTTTTAACACAATGCTGTAGCAATTGACCCAAGTTCCTAGCGGATTAATAGGCACTGAACATCTGCCCCATTCACCCCAAAATTGAAACCTTTCTTAAGATTGTTTGACTATAGATTATTTTCCATATCTTCTTTTTGTCCTGGGGGAGCGTTCAAAACTAGTAATTCTAGAACACATTGTGAGAAACTGCCCCTTAGTAACACTAAAATTCCATTCTTGGATTCACATTATATAAGGGTTGGTAATTAAGGCAAAAACATCATATGTAAAACCTTATTTATCTAATAGGTGAATTTTAGCGAGGAGTCACTAAGTTAATGTCATGGCTCCACCAAAATCATGATGTGCCTGTCATACGAACAGCTATTCTGGTTGTATGGCCTTAGAAGCTTGGAATCAAGAATAAGTGCTAATTTCCAATCCTAAACAATTGTCTTTTTTTTTTTATGGTCTGGGGGATATCATGAATCATGTAATCGATCACATGTTCTTTCAGGACTTTATACAAGAAAATTGGACCACACTCTTTCAAGCACTTTATAATCAGCATTAATTAATACTAAATAGAAGTCCTTTTAAAACAGAGACAAAAATTTTCTAGTAAAGGATCATGGTGACTGGGTAGGGAGTGGGAGGAGGTTTGAAAGACATGATAGAAATCGTATCTCAAAAACAACAGTAAAATTACAAAAATGTTTATCTTCGATTTTAACATATGAGAAAGTGTGTTAATTTATCATAAATTATCATAATTTACCATAAAATTTATCATTGACTTTTTATTTGCTTTTTCTGACAAACTTATAGGATACCTTAGTAAGACATCTTTCACATTTGACTTTCATAGCAAAATATAGAAGGTCATTTTTGAAGAAATGTTCAAGAGCTCCATTAATTTTCTCAAGGGCTTTTCTTGAGCCTTTGATATTCAAATCCTTTCCTTTTGAAGCATGTACTAGTAGTGTCTTCCTCCTCCATTTTTCTTTATTTAGTTGTTAACTGTCTTAACTCTGGCAGATCTTCATTTGCCACTGGCTTGTGAATCAAGCAGTTATTGCATGTAACTTTCATCTACTCTGTGAAGGGCCACATCTTTTTCAGGATTCTTAATTACATCATGCAGCGCACGATGTTCGCATTGTACACTTGCCATAATTGGGGAGAGATTGATAGACGACTCAATTGGTGAGCACAGATGTGAGGGTTAAGCAAGATGATCACTTTCAGAGTTGGCATTCATTAGCAAAAGCCTTCGTGATGACTTTGCCTTCTTATGCAATTCTTGCTACTTCTGGGAGTCCACTAACAAATTCAGATCACAACATCTTCTGCTATATAAAATTTCATAGTTTATATGTTTGTGAATTAATTTCATCGTGTCTTCATTTTGACCTGACTCCTGCATTTCATGTTTATTTTTCTCATTGACTTTATATTATTTTGCTCTGTTCTTTTTTTTTGTTGTTGTTGTTTTTTTGTTTGTTTGTTTTTGCATTCTTAGGAACCAAAAGCACCTTTTGAAACAGTGAAAATGGAACAGAGGACTAAGTAATCATCACATATTTTATACAATCTCTTCCTCTGTAATATTGTTAGCACTATGGTGTCTGAGGGTTTTGAATGACACACTTCACTTGGAATTGCCTTTGTACCATGACATAGTGCTTGATCACCTTTTAAGTTTTATGTCTCCAGTTAAGTCTCAGGACACTTGGTTTAAGAGTATGTCTGAACTTTTATGCTTCTGTTTCTGTTTTCCAAGTATTGACATGGATCTTAATATTATTTAAATGCAAGAAAGATCCAGCTGTCAGCAATTGGGACATCCATATCTGGAGGAAATGAAGTATAAAACGATTCACTCCAGTTCTTTGTCCAAAAGGCAACTGAGAAACATTTTAACAAATTTATGTAATCCTCACAGCTAATTATGATTTTTCTCATTTCAATTTTAATTATTATTTTTTTAATCCACACTTTCTTTCATCCCTCATGGCAGTTTCATTGTCATTAAAAGTACTGCTCTATTGTGTATATCCTCTATTCATATTCATGAGGTCAAGACCATTCAACCACAGTAATTGAGCGGTCTGATTGGCTGAATGTCCCACAGTGGCTTAGAGTGATACTGATTAACAAAAGGCACCAAAGCCTCTGCCATGATGGGAAGGATAATTATGTAGGACCTTAAATGGGGGATCTAATCATTTGACAATACCCATTGGACTTGCATAACATTCGTACGTTATCTATCATCTCACTATGATTAAGTACTATTCAATTATTCTTTTTATGGGGATTATCCCCAGTAAATATGTCTTATACCCACCAACTCAGCATGACTGCATTTTTAGGTTTTCTATAAAGGATTTTTGTATGTAATATGAAAGTCAGACATCAGTATATCTAAAATGACAGTCACCAAAATTGGTAAAATATTTTCAGGAATAATGATACATAATGATGGCGTTGAATCCAGTATAGATTATTCTCTTCCAGGGTGAGGAAAGCAGAGCTGTCTTTTGTCCTGTGTCTCCTTCCCTTGAGGACCGAGGAAGTTTCTTACTTCTGCTTCTTCCTGTACGCTGAAGCCACAAACTGAAGAAACACTGAAGCTCAGTGTTTCTAAAATGAGCAAAGTCAGGGAAATTGTTCAGAAGCCATCTCCCTGCTGCAGCATCTGTGGTTTGATATAAATTAATGCATATTTTACATCACAAATAAGATTTTCATCAGGATTCCAAAACTAGATGATACTCTACCCAGCAGTCTTCAAAGTGGAGTCTGAGGACTATAAGAGGTGTGTAAAATCACTTTCCAGGGTTTGGGAAGAACTCACTAGAACTTTATTTGTTCATATTTATTATAAAATACCTTGAAAGATTCCTCGTTACATTTTATGTTTACTAAGATTTATGAGTGCTCAATATGTGCCAGGCACTATTCTAAAGGGCATTAAAGTTATTAATAGTGTTTAATGCTTGCAGCACCTCTTGTACCATACTCATTTCACTAACATAAAAACTGAGACGAGAAGGTAATGAAAATTGCCTAAGATTATAGAAAGTCAGAAATGTGTTTGTAAAGATTTGAACCCAGGTATGCGTTCAACCTTTTATCCACTCACTATGTTACAGTTATAGAATCTAAAATAAGCAAGCACAAAGTAAATAATCATAAGTGATAGACATACTACGGTGACACCCGCACCCCACTCCTCCACCCCGACTCAGGTAGGTATAACCTTCTCCCTTTTAGTAAGGACAGGACCTGTGGTTTCCATTTAATGAATAGAATGCCGCGAAGGCGATGGGCTGTAACTGCTGAGATTACATTTGCTGACTGATTTGTTCTAACCAGTTCTCTCGCGTGGTGGTTTTGGAGAAGTGGGCTGCCATGTTGGGAATTCCCTTTGGGGTGAGCCACGCAGCCCCTGGGAACCGAGGGTGGCTTGCAACAAGTAGCCAACAAAAATTTTGACACTCTGGTCCTATATCCAAATGTCGCCCAAATCCAAGGGAATGAGGAAGTAGATTCTTCCCACTCAGTTCACTCAG
The DNA here is from genome assembly GCA_004363535.1 of Dasyprocta punctata. Lineage (NCBI taxonomy): Eukaryota > Metazoa > Chordata > Mammalia > Rodentia > Dasyproctidae > Dasyprocta > Dasyprocta punctata. The sequence continues at coordinate 8,203 of RJWM01006837.1, read as the reverse complement.
GAGACCTCAGCGCCAGATCCTGCCTCAATTGCTGACTTGAAATCAAGTCCTACCCAGCTCAGCTGCTGTGAGACTCCTAAGCACAGAAGCTGTGAGGAAACAAATGCGTGTTGTTTTAAGCCTTTACATTTCTGATGATTTTTACACAACAACAGGAAATGAATATAGGAAGTAATGAGCCATTAAAAAATAAGCCACTTTAGCTCCTCTGTCTAATGAAGTTGAAATGGAGAATGCATTTTTAGTATACTCTGTTTCCTCCATAGAATGCTAAACTGTCTCACTTAAGAAAACTTTGTTGTTGTTTTTTTTTATAGCATCAAGTTTATGTGTAGTTAGGAAAAAATATAACTTAGTTACTCTGGGATTTTTCTGGTCCCCATATTTTTTACATCTTTAAGGTATTTTTATTTTATAGCAAATGTGGCATACATGTTTTGTTTATTGTATTTTTAAAATGTACAAGTTCTCTTTTACGTAGTTTTGAGAAGGAACAAAGCACATCATTAGAATGATGTTCCTTCTCTTTCCACAGATAAGAAAAGAAAACAAAACAGTAACCTTGATAAATATTTTTGAAAACAGAAGCCCAATTGACTTTCAAACGTATTTTGTTTGCTTTCCTCTGTTTTCCTAATGCTGATAATGCCTTTAATTATGGCCTCCTTTGTGCAAGGTAACTGTCTCCAGACCAATATGCTTATGTAAATATTATGTAGTTAAATTATTGATTCTGGAGGAGAGAAATTACTTAACATCAACTTGATACAAGAGGAGAGAGAGGATTCTGGGAAGACAAAAAATTGTGCTTTTCCTTTTCTCTCAAAACTCCCCTCCAACTTTTGTCACTCTGAGCCAGCCACTCCTAGGGCAGTAATCAAGTGAGTTTGGAAATTTTAGTAAAAAAAAAAAAAGGCATTGTGGGCCTCTGCTGTGGTCCTGAGGACCAGCCAGGAAGAGCACTTGAGAAGCCTCTGGAACATGGTCCCCAACACTTCAGTGAAGGCTCCGCAGAGCCATCTCAGCTCACTGAGGCTGGGATGTGAGCGGGTTTCTCTGCACCCATGAGATCTGGTGAACCAAGGATACGAGGAACCGAGGTCTCCCATAAGGGATTCCGCACATCTGATTCCCTCAGGGACCTCGTGTGTGTGTGTGTGTGTGTGTGTGTGTGTGTGTTGCCATATATTCAGGCAGGGATTTAGAAACAAGGAACGGGAAATAAACAGAATAGTTTCCTAAGGAAATTAGCTATTATAAAGACAAGTGACCTCAGGCACAAAGGAATAGTTATGTGAATTTGAAATCACACACACATACACACACACACACACACACACACACACACACACACAGTCTTTCTGAGATAAAAGCCCATGATAAACAAGTTGAACTAAAACACATAATAAACAACTTAAAAAAAGATAATGATCACAACTGACCTAAACAAGTGTAAGAAATCTTCCAGATCCTAGAACTACAATACAATGATATCAGAACTGCAAAAATAAAAAAAATGATGATGTTTTGGTGACCTCAGGTGTGAAAGAAAAGATGAGCCCCCAGGGGCATAAAATAATGACCACTGCAAGATAGAAGTAAAAAACAGATATAGGGCAGAGAAAACACACTTGCAATAGAAGAACTGTCCTAGAACTGAAGAACTGTGTTCTAATTTTAAGAAGTTTGGTACACAGAATTTAGAAGATATCTATTTCATAGACATATTCTTATAAAAATTACTAAATCTTATGGACAAAGGGATAATCTTAACCTTCTTCCAGAGTAAGGGCAAGCTAATCTAAACAGTACTATGAGGCTCAATGAAGGCCGCACTGGAGTTTGCAGGACAGTGGAACAGCATGTATGTACCACGGACCAAAACTGCCACACTGCACTACAGCCCCTCAGCTTACATTACGAGTAATGGTTGCCCACAATATCCATCCATGCATGGAACAGGCAACTAGCAGAGTACCTAAGTACATTGAGAGTTTCTTTCCCGGGGGCTGGGCTGGCCACTGCAGGAAAAGTTTGCGAACTGATTTATATAAAATTAAAGAGAAGCTGGATGCAACCGTTCATGTCTGTAATCACAGCACTCTGGGAAACTGAGGCAGGAGGATCAGCCTGAGCTATTTAGTGACTTGGCGAAGGTCCGTCTCAAAAATAAAGGTGGAGTGGGTACCTTAGTGCAAAGGCACTGAGTTCAAACCTCAGCACCCATAAAGAAAGAAAATGTAATAAAGATAAGTAATGTAATTAGAGAAAGAAAAAAAGTAATGTAATTAGAGAAAGAATCGTTCAATAAACGATGCTCGTAAGACTTACTATTCCTATAGAATAAAATAAAATTTTATCCCGACCAAACACTACAAAAAAATAAATCCAAAATATATTTATGACACAGAAAAAAGACATGGGGGAATACACATCATGAAGTTATCGCTTATAACTTTCAGAAAGCATGAGTAAGGGAGGTGGGTGGAAGAGATTGCTTCAGTTACAAATTTGTATGACATACCTCATGAAAATAAATATACTTCAAATTTTGGGTTGAAATACATTTAATAAATATTTAAAATGAAATATAGGACAAGGTTTATTTTACTTTCTACCTGTAAATAACTTGAAAAAAAATACATGCTCTTATTTTCATTTATATGTATCCTTTTTATTTACTGCACTTGAAGTTTTACATTTCAAAAGCAATACTTGGTCACTGAAATCACTCAATCTATGTAAAGATATGTAAAGATATTCCCTTTTTGCTCGTCTACTTGCTGCCTACCCTCTCTCTTCATCATCTCTGTAAATCCTTTTGTGTATATATTTCTGGCTTTGTTCATATCCACACAAGCCTAGAATATAGGGGTGGAAAGACATTTAAAAAACAAGATTCAACCAATTAATGTGCTCCTTACTACTCAGTAGCATTACTTCATTTGCCCTTCCAGTGGGCAGAGCTAAAAACTAACAGAAATCATGAATCTGTTTTATGACCTCAGATCCAACATTACAGGGAACTGCCTTCCCGGTCTCATTCTATAGTTCTATCTCCTCCTATAGTTAGAATTTCAATTGCCAACAGTGATGCTTTTGTTTTTGGTTTTGTCCACTAATGTATACAATATTTTGTCATATTTACTACACCACTATTATTATAAATACTACTTTAATACTATTATATATACTACACCAATACCATTACCAAAAACAAGACATCTGACCAAAGTTTTGTTTTTTGCAGTTTCTCTTGACCTTAGAATATTATCTGTTACATATATATAATTAGAATGTCATTTAAAATTGAATTAGCAATTTTATCTTTCTCATTGTCAGTGTGATATGCAGTTATTCATTTGTTTCTGTAAATACAGAAGTTTAGAGTTGGCTTTTTTTTAAAATACTTGTCTGACATAAGTGACAGCAATGAGTAAATTAGTCATGCCAATTTACCTCCAAAGGGTTGTTTAGCACATCAGAAATGAGTTGGCTCTCTTATCTTTTTCTGTTTACTATGATTTTTGAATATGAAAAACATTTGCATATTTCAAAGGTCAAAAATATATAAAAATGTATACTGGAAATATCTCACTCTGATCTGCAGACTATTCCTCCCTGCCACTGCCCCCACCCCTTCAGCAAAACCATTTTCACTTGGACTCTGAAATGTCCTTCCCGTGTTTCTTCTTGCCAAAATAAGCAGCTGCACACATATATGAAGATTGTATGCACTTTTTATTTCCTTTTTCTTTTCTTATACAATACTACAGTAAATATTTTCTTTTGTACCTTGTTCTTTTACTCAACAATGTGTTTTGGATATATTCCATATTTGTTCACAGTGGAGTTTTTTCCCATTTTCTTTTTAAGGCTCAAGTACCATGTGGTTACAACATGGAATATGAATTTCTTTCATCTCTATAACTGAGCTCACAGTAAGGATAGAGAAATGCTTTAGTGCTACAAAGGAAGAGTAAATTAAGTTCCAGAATTGTTAATAGGCATAGAAACACTGCAGTGGGCATGCTGGTGGGAAGCATAGGATTTGTGGCTTATGGCATGAGTTTTTATGCTCCTAGAGCTTGTCTTTAATTGAGACAAGTTGAAATTTAATTTGAGTTGAAACTTAAATTCTTAACAGAAAGCTACAATCCTCACAGAACTGCACCATTCATAAAAGATTAACCAGGAAAACACTGCCCACTGGTTTAGGTAGAAAGCAAATAACTTGGTTCATGTCTGCCTAGGTATTATGCATCCTCATGGTCTAGGAGGTCTTAAATTAAGAATTTAACATAAAGTTGGTCCTTGAATAGTCATACATAGAAGGAGCATAATAAAAGTATTCTTAAGATATAATTCCATAACAGGTTACAAAGAGTATTTCTGGGAGGAGAAGGGGTCTGCTATAATAAAAATAAGTATAAGATTGACACAATAAATAGCATAAACAGAATCTTCATGAACTCGAGGTTATGAAACAGTAATTATAAAAGAATAGTAAATAGGTTCAGAATGCATAAAAACATGAAAGCATATTTGAAAGCCTAAAAATCAATGCAATACTATAAACAGAGGACCAGTAGAAAACACTCTTCTGTGTCACAGTATAAATCTCAAAAATATTGAAGATTTGTGTCTTTTATGGTTTGTGTATAAGTGTATTCCCAAAATCTCATGTGGTTGTAGAGTTTTTTCAGATAGCTGAATCTAGAGTTTGTGATTGATTCATGATTCTGTGCTGGTATTGAGTGTGAGTGCTACATCCACCCAAGGGTAGGTAGCCTCCATACCATAGAAGGGTCAGAAAGAGGCGTGTCTTTCTCTCTTCTCCCCTTTGGTCTTGTTGCTTTTGCTGTCTTCCACTGCCATGAACTGTTTCCCTTCTGCTATGTGCTACCCTGCCTTGCAGCCAGTTGACTATGGACTGAAACCTCTGCATATTGACAGCTAAATAAACTTTTTCCCCTTTAACCTTGGGTGTCAGGTATTTCATTTCAGCAACAAGAAAAGTAACTAAAACAGTGTCTTACAATTTTTTCTCTAAAACCACATCAAGATAAATGAATGAAGGTGGGGGTAGGGGACGCTGTTGAATAGGTGTTAACCATTAAAAACCACAGGTAAAATGTCCTAGTCTAGGATACACTATTCTAGATCTGGAGAAGAGCTTTAGGGTTTATTGGAGATCTGTAAATTGGGTGAGAGCTTAATACATTTCACTGGAAGTGAAGATTGTGGCTGAAATTCCACAGAAGAGGATAAAATCTGGTGGTCCAATGCTGAAAAGATGGGCAGGAGCTAGTCTGGTTGCCCATGTTTCATTTTTTTATGGACCAAGATTTCGATTTTTTTCTTTTTTCTGTTTTTTTTTCACCAGAGATCTAACTCACAACCTCACACCTGCCCAGCAGGTGCTTAAGCCACTGAGCCAAACTCCCAGCCCTAGTTTTTTGAGGCAGGGTCACATTATGTAGTTCAGGCCAGCCTTGCTCACACTGTAGCCCAAGCCGGCCTCGAAATCACAATGCTCCTCCTACCTCAGCCTCCCGAGTGCTGGGATTAAAGGCGTGTGCCACCATGCCCAGCTAAGATTTTGATTTTTATGTAAAAGCAATAGGAAGTCATTGAAAAGTCTATGCAGACAGAGACATAATTAGATTTGGATGATGAAAATTTGCTCTTGTCTTTTACCCAGGCAATGGACCAAACCAGAAAATAGTAGAAGTCAGAGATCATTTAGGAATCTAAGCTGTAAATGCAGGAAGAGATGACAGGGTTTAGGCTGAGGGCAAGAACAGGAGAGAGTAGGGATTAATGAATAAACTAACACAAGTGATGTTTAGGAGGTAATACGGACAAGATTTCACGGTGACTTGCCTGTGGGATGGAAAGAAGGAAATATTCAATTTGCAGGCCTGGCTGTATCTAGTATAATGAGAAGGAAACCAGGTATCCTGCTTTAATAACTTGTTGAATCTTTTGTTTCTTCTATTTGGAATGCTCAACTTCTTGCTTTCTTTTGAACATGCCACCTGTATTAGTCACTGTCATTGTTGGGCACATACCTGAAACTCACAATTTAAAAGAAGTGGGATTCAATTTGCCTCACAGCTTTGAGGCATACAGTCCATGGTCAAGGCAGAAGTGGCAAGCAGCAAGGGTCTTGCTGAGGAACACTGCTTACCGTACAGTGGCCAGGGAGTTGAAAGACAAGGGAGGAATTGAGAAAGGAGATGTACCCTCCCAAGGCACACCCCCAGGACCAGCCAGTCCCCACCTCCAAGCACATGAGAAATTTGTGGGACAAATATCTAAACTGTAACACTGCCCATGTTCTGCTAGTACCAGAGGATGCCTCATTTCTTACATTTTTTGCAGTGTATATTCCTGCAAGGAAATCTTCCCTTCACAATTAATTTAATTATTTCTTGAATAGATTTAAGCAGGTTTAAAGGGCTAGGTATTGCTGGGTGCCCAGCAATATGAATTTGAGAAGTTGAATTTTGATTTACTTTAGGCACTCAGAAATATATTAGATATACCAATATTGTTCCAAGTTTTATAAAAATCCTCTTATAATGGCAAAGAACTTCTCAAAGGATGTTTAAGTTCCTTTCTCCAACCCAAAGTAACACAGCTTGTGGGCACCTTCTGTTTGGAAGCTGCCCTCCCTCCTACTTTACACAGGAGCCAGCTGTGCCCCTCAATTAATTTGTTCACCTGTAATAAAGGAGCTCATATCATTTTTGTGTCTTTTGACATTTTCAGGGCTACAACTGGTGCAAAAAAAAAAAGAAGACCTGAGCGATTTTTCATGTTCAATCAAAACCCTGGAACTGCCTGCCTGTTAAAACCATTTGGGCCACTTTCTATTTACTCAATGAATGAGTGACTCTTCTTGCCCTTATATGTCTGCTCAGTTTGATAATCTGTTTTGTTTGTTTGTTTGTTTGTTATTATAGTTGTTCCTGTATTGCTATATTTTTGTGACAATGGAGTTATTCATAAATCAGATGATATCACTGCCTGGTTCAAATCTCTTCCAATAATTTCCCCCCATATGTAGAATGATAATGGTGGCATTCAAGGTCCCATGATAAGACCCTTGGCTGCTTCTTCTCCTACTTCTTCCCTTCTTCTCTTAACTGACAGTACTCTGATCACATTGTCCACCTCAGACAGCATGAGGAGAAAATACACTCCTTAAAGTCTTGGCAATTCCTGCCCAATTTACTCAGAAACTCTTCCTTTAGATATTGACATAGCTTAGTCTTTATAAGAAACATCATGTGTTTGCTAACACCCGATTCTCTGCACACAGAAAAGCATGCTGGTGGTGGCGTACTGTCACTGCACAGAGCCAATATGTCACTTCGAAGTGAAGGGTTTAGTTGTTGTTTGACTTCCCAGTTCTTTGCTCCCTATCATCATGATCAGAAAGGCCACTGTTCCAGGTACCACTACCACAGAGGGTGGAGCCACTGTGGGTGGGGACCACTCATTGGCCAAGTCAGATTCCCGTGACCCAAGCTGGACATCAAGGTGGTTGAGAAACATATGATCCTTGTGCTTTAAATCACAGAGTTGTCATAGTGGTTGATCCCTCCAACAACATAAACAAGACTCTCTTGACAGACTACTCCATTTGGGGCTTTGCTCAAATGTCACATCATCCAGTGACCCCTTTTCTATCCAAAAATAGCAGCTATCTGTCTGCAGCTCTCTCTGTCCAACTTGACTTCATTTTTATTCATTAGAGCTGGCTTCCTCGTAGAATTTAAATGAAACTTCTGTGAAGGTAGGGGCTTTGATTTCTTCTTTATTATACTTTCTAGCATCAAGAATTATCCCTGATCAATAAGTATTAAATAAATGAATATTCATTGTAAAAAATTGAAATGTGGTTGACAAGTGTAATTTAGAAAGTAGATTTTCATGTAATTCCTTCCCATAGAAATAATTATTGTTGCTTATAGACTTTTTTGAAATTGTGTTCTGTTCTTGTATTAGCTTTTTGTAAATATATTACTTTTTAAAAATAAAACAGAATTTGCTTTCCCAAGTGAACTATTTACAACTTGTGTTCTAGGGGAACAAGTTTTCATGGATTGTGTTAACATCAGTGTTTAAAAGAATTCTCACTTTTTTTAACTATTGAGGATTATTCACCCCCTTAGTAATCGTGAGTTTCCCA